>JAQJVL010001776.1:62877-146425 GCA_035578905.1 Stictocephala bisonia
AAAACAAAAGTAATTAAATGTTATACATTAAATATTTAACAACACTATTTAATTTTATTTATATAGGGGCTTTTGCACCAACAAGCCACTGGTAAATTATTATTTACATTGAATCTACCTATACTTGGTAGATATACCACACACACACACACACAATGATATTTAAACATTAATACAAATTATAGTTAAAATATTTTCAAACAAAGTTGCAATTTATCCACTCAATCTGGAACACTCAATCTGGTGTTTGATTTTAACGCCAACTTAGGCAGTGTTGAATATTGTTTGAGGGCCTGCTTAGACTCTGAGCTATATAAGTCAGCCTGGCGTGTGAAGTATTAATTACTGATTAAATACCCTCAGTTTTACTAAACAATGGCTTCAGTTCTAATTCACACGTATACCTTACATTAAAAATACAAATATTGGGAAATAATGCAATTGTATATACTGTCTAGAGTAAACCTAAAATGTTTGGGCGAATAGAACCCTATGCTCTCCTGGCTCTGCCTCTGATAAAATTGTAAACATATGAAGACAACTTTATGGCTGTCACAATCAAATGCCTAATGCGATCAGTAATATTTTTTAATGAAATCTAGTTTAAAAATGAATATTCAAGTCTTTAACAGTTCTTTATCAAATACATTTTTAAGGAAACTGAAGTTAAACAATAGAAGTCCTCACCCTCCCACCTACCCACACACGTACAGTGGTTTTGACCCATACGCCCACCCATAAAACGTATAGTGACTCTGCTTCGATCAACTTTGCAGATACAGCATTCAAGAATACACAACAATTCAAGGTATTTTCGTCGCCAATTTACTATCTGTCCTTTTATGTAATATTGTTCCAGCACTGAATTTATTGTTTTTTAAAGATAAAGGTAACATAACAAGCAGTTCTTGCTAATTTGACGACTAAAGGACAAAACATTATGTAAATAAAATAAAATTAAATTAAATTGTTATTGCGAGTGCAAGTTCGATATTTTATAATGTCTATTATGATATACAGGGTGTTCTGAAAAAAGGTGCCCATAAGGCAGGGCGTGATTCCTCACATCAAAAGAAGAAAAAAAGTTCTAATTAACATAGGTCCGAAAATGCTTCGTTAGAGAGTTACGGCTAGCGAAAGATTTCGCCTGAATTTCAGTTCCCCTGCTGAAATGAAGCCCTACGGGTATTTGTTGGCTGTTAATTAAGATGTACAATTTAGCGTTCTTTATGTAAAATGAACTGAACAATTGAATAAAACCGTTTCCAGACCTGTAGCTGCAGTAGTTTTTAAGATATGTGAGGAAATACGCGAAACTTGGTCCCGAAAAACAAGTTCCTTTTAGGTTTGAAGCAGATTTACTATGTTAAATGTACAATAAACCCAAATTTTTTTTACAGAACTTTTAGAAAATTTAATTTCGAAGAGAAAGATGTAAAATAAGTCTATAATAGACAAACGCAACCTTTAAAAAATAATCCTTAATTAGCCTACATACAAAACGCATGAAAAATAGACAAAATCTGTTAAGCTCTCTACAAATGTAATATTGAAATTAAAACAGCTGTTTTATTAAAACATATGATTTAAGGAACAAAATAATTTCTATTTAAAACATATGTTTAAACAATGTAACATTGTTTATAATAATTTAAATAAACATGACAAGCAGCTATTTTTCCATTGCTCATTATGTGCGTGTGTTGATCTGTACTTTAATACAAGTTAGTGCGAGTGCCGTTGCAGTTAATTTTTGATAGCTAATAATATCTTATTCATCATGGCAGGTAATATGAATATTATGTACACTAATGGTGAAATGGCAGACATGCATTTAATGTACGGTCTTGCACATTGCAACAGTCGTGAGGCTAGACGACTCTATGAGGAACACTTTCCTCGTAGACAGTTACCGACTCATAAAATGTTTTCTTTCATTCATAGAAGGCTAAGCGAGACGGGAACCTTTAAACCTGGAAAAGTTGGTAGATCAGGACGGCCACGTACAATGTGTACAGCTGAATTGGAGGAGGGCGTGTTGGACGAAATAGAGAATCATCCTGGAAGAAGTACTAGAGAACTAGCCTTGGATTTCGGTGTTAGTAATTCAATTGTCTGGAAGATTTTACATGAGCAGCAGTTGCATTCTTATCACTATCAAAGGGTCCAGGCTCTTTTGCCTCGAGATTACTTTCCTCGTGTTCAGCTATGCCAATGGCTTATCCAAAGGTGCAGAAATCCACATTTTTTAAATAACATTATCTTTACTGATGAAGCAAAATTTTCAAGAATGGCTATTCTTAACACCCACAATACTCACATTTGGGCAATTGAAAATCCACATGCTATTTCAGAGAACCGTCACCAATATCAGTTTTCTATAAACGTATGGGCTGCTATTCTGGGTGATAAAATTTTTATTCGTTTTTTACCTGATAGGCTCAATGGTGAAAATTATTTACATTTCTTGACGACTGATCTGAATGAGTTACTCGAAGATGTGCCACTATACACACGCAACAAAATGTGGTTCATGCAGGATGGAGCTCCAGCTCATTACACATTACAAGTAAGAGAATTTTTAAATGAAGCATATCCAAACAGATGGATTGGTCGAGGAGCCCCAGTAGCATGGCCTGCAAGGTCACCTGACCTCAATCCTCTTGACTTTTCCTTATGGGGACATTTAAAGTCGCTTGTCTACGACTTGCCTGTGGATACCATAGAAGAGTTGCGCACAAGGATTATTAATGGGATTCAAAGGATGCGTGAGACACCTGGGATCTTCGAAAGAGTTCGGCAGACTATGAGAAGACGGCTGGATGCTTGTATTTTGAATGAGGGGAAACATTTTGAAAATCTACTGTGACGTGGTTAGTTTTTTAGGACAAGTGTAACTTTTTAGTTGAATGATAATTCAGATAACTTTTTTATGTATGATAATTTATGATTGTTAAAAATGTTTACTTGATAAAAAATATTAGTAACTCATTAATTTGTTTTATTACAACAGCTGTTTTAATTTCAATATTACATTTGTAGAGAGCTTAACAGATTTTGTCTATTTTTCATCCGTTTTGTATGTAGGCTAATTAAGGATTATTTTTTAAAGGTTGCGTTTGTCTATTATAGACTTATTTTACATCTTTCTCTTCAAAATTAAATTTTCTAAAAGTTCTGTAAAAAAAATTTGGGTTTATTGTACATTTAACATAGTAAATCTGCTTCAAACCTAAAAGGAACTTGTTTTTCGGGACCAAGTTTCGCGTATTTCGTCACATATCTTAAAAACTACTGTAGCTACAGGTCTGGAAACGGTTTTATTCAATTTTTCAGTTCATTTTATATAAAGAACGCTAAATTGTACATCTTAATTAACAGCCAACAAATACCCGTAGGGCTTCGTTTCAGCAGGGGAACTGAAATTCAGGCGAAATCTTTCGCTAGCCGTAACTCTCTAATGAAACATTTTCGGACCTATGTTAATTAAAACTTTTTTTCTTCTTTTGATGTGAGGAATCACGCCCTGCCTTATGGGCACCTTTTTTCAGAACTATAATCTTTTTTGCTATTTTTCTGTCTTATTGTTTTATTAAATTATGTGAACTTGTGAAATAGTGTAAATATCATATGGATATTATCCATATTAATATCCATAATATATGGATATTATGGATATTACCATGATCAGTTACATTTAGTAATGTAACAGTCGAATACAATATTATATGGTAGCTACCCTAAGGTCTGTAAGCAAGCCTTTTGAACAGCTTAGTGAAAAAATTAAATGTTAAAAAAACACATAAGAACATGTGTTTGGTACCTTCAAGAATGAGGAAATCATCAACGCCAGCATCAAGAAGGGTTTTTGCAGCCCCAAGACCTGCCATACCGGCTCCTACAATTACTACAGAACATGATTCGGTAGATTCACCATTTTCTTGGCCCCTGAAAATTATATTCATCGTAAAAAATGTGGTCAAGGTATGAGATAATAGTTTGTCCTGGGCAAGGTAATACAGAGTAGCATAAGTTAAGTTTAAATTATGACTGATCTTATTTTAAACGTTATTAGAAAATCCAAGTATCTAATTTTCTTTGTTACATTATTTCTATGGTATGTTTAAAAATCCCTTGTTATAATGATTTGGCATGGTCTCTAAGCTTCGCTCCCAAACCTCTATATATGCTATTTAGAGATTTTATACATATGAAAAAGTAAAGTCCAACAATAAGCTAAGTTGTAGGCTGTAACATCAGGCAAGGCCAGCTGACAACGTCAACCATCAGTGTGCTTGAGAAACATTGTAGAAGGTTAATATTTATGTTGTACTTCGGTTAAATATAGTTCATTTCATAAATGCACATGCATGTACACTTTACCGATTTTAAAATTTGTTCTTCTGAGCCTATAATTGAAAGGTTTTTTGAAGAAATCACAGCCATTGTAAAATTGTCTACACTTAAATAAATTAAAGCAGCTTTTATGAAATAAACTATAATGTATAGAAACCAACTTTAATTTTGGTTTATAAATTATATAATTTCATGCTTTAAAAAATGTTTACCTCATAATACAAACTCAACCAGCCTCAAAAATAAAAACATAAAAAATTTTGAATTACTCCTTGAAATGAAATGAAAATCTGTTTATTTCAGTAAAAATTACTAATACAATAAAGAATAAAAATGAAAAAAAATAACTTGAAAAATTCCCCACATGGGCTATACAGCCTGTGGGTGGGGAATGATCTCTATATCAGCTAATAAATTCGTAATTAAATTATAATGATTTGAAAAGGATATTCAGTTTATAAGTATCTATTTAAACAATAATAATATTTATATAATAAAATACATAGTTAAGTGTCAACATTATACATATGTTTATAAGTTAGAGGAATCTCATGTTTGACTGTGAAAAAAAAAATCCATCTCACAGAGATTTGGGTACGCAAACATACCCTACTCACACTCCTTACACACTCGCATTCACTCCAATATACACACACACATCCAAGCCCTACATACGCACGTACACTCTACTCACTCACACTTACGACAAGAGAAAAAAAAAGAAAAAAAGGGTACATACATTAATCAGCTCCACGCAACAGGGCGATCTATTATCTGTACTGTGAATAAAAAAATGAATTAACATGATCTCTTCCCAGTTCTAACAACCAATGATTAATACATTTTTTATACGTACTATAACTGCAAGGGTGTGGATATTTTATATGCGGAGGTAGTTTGGAATAAACAGTGTTGACAATGTAATGTGATGAGGTTGACGTAATAGTTTTGAACAATCTAGGTGGATGGAAACCAATATTTAACGCGGCTCTCGTTGAGTACGGATGTGTTATTTCGTTAAATAAGTTTTCTTTATTTTTAAAAATGTATGAAATAATTGTTCTTAGATAAAGTTGAGAGATATTGAGCACTTTAAATTCTTCAAATAGTAAGTCTGTGGGGAAACGTAAGTTTTTCTGCAAAGCAGCTTTAATTATTGATTTCTGAGTAATTTATAATGGAGAGAGAATGATTCGGTAACACCCGCCCCATGCCAGATTACCGTATTGCAACAACGATTGTATGTAAGCATAATAAACTATTTTTATCAAATCAGGTGAAAGTACTTTACTAAGTGAAGAAAAAATATAAATAAATTTTCGAAGTCTGCCATTTAAGTATGATACATGAACATTCCATTTCAAGCGGTTGTCAAAAACTACCCCTAAATACTTATATTCAGATACAATCTGAACGCATTCACACACCACACACCCCTGCTGACCACCACATGAATGCAAGCGCAATTCCACATTGCCCGGATCACAGTCGGCTCTAATAGAAATTGGCATACATTTTGTTTTTGATAAATTAACAGATAACCGACTTTGATCAAACCAACGCTTGACAGTGAGTAAGCCCGTCTCCGCCAGACGACAGTCTCCTCCCATCCACTGCCTTCAAAAAGCAAAGCAGTATCATCTGCATAAAGAAAAATTTGCCCCCCATCTAAATTTAGTCGACCCAGGTTATTCATAAATACCAAAAAAAGTAGAGGGCCCAGCGTACTACCCTGCAAAACTCCATAATCAATTTTCTTCCTAGTACTGTCTTGTCCGTTAATTGAAACAATTTGGTAACGATTGCTAAGGTAACTGTTAAACCAATCAAATTCTGTTCCCCTTACCCCAATATGATAAAGTTTCTTTAATAACAAACTTCTATCAACAGTGTCAAAAGCTTTGGCCAAATCAATAAACAATAAAATAGGTTTTTTATTACATTCAATTGCATTATGAATACTTTTTGTCAACAAAAATAAATCATTATTTAAATTTTTATCTTTCCTGAAACCAAACTGATTTTGAAAAAGAATGTTACCGGTATATCTGATTAAATAATTTTCAAGTTGTATTCTAATACTTTTTTTCTAATAATTTGGACATGACGCTAGCCAATGTGATAGGCCTAAAGCTTACACATTGATCTTTTGGGCCCCCCTTGTATATTGGAATAACTTTCCCTACTTTAAAAGATTTGGGGAAAACACCATTTTTAATACTGTTGTTAATAATGTGAAGAAGAGGAACTTTGAGAAATTGAAAACAGGTTTTTAAAAACAGAGCCCGAATATTATCAATACCAGGAGCTGATCCACCCTTAAGGCTACATTGAGATAGAAAGTTTCTGTAATGTAAAAGACTACAATTTGTATAACATTTTTTGTTGATTCATTAATTACTTTGATTATTTACAAAAAACGTTCAGGCATATGCTTACATAACCCAAATATATTAAAAAAATCCTCTTTATTTGAAAATGTCTTGTCACGATCTTTAATGAATTAAAACAACGTTTTAACATGAATGCTCATGTAATTTGTTGATTGCAGCCATGATATAACGTCTTGCTACGGACACAATCCTTTAGTATCTTCCTGTAAAAACAACATGCCATAACTGTGTCTTTACATTATTTGTCAAAGTGAAATGATTGTTGGAATGAACACAGCTTAGGTCACTATGCTATTTTTACAGAAAAAGTTATATTTAACCCTTTCAGTCCCAACGGCCAATACATAGGACGTATGGTGTGAGGGATTCTGAACCTTATCGTTTTTTAAGACATACTTCTGTTTTATGTCTCTGATGATCGGTATCTAATGGGTTACGACTTCTTCGGCGATTCTCAGTAATGGCGGCTCTGTCACCGTTATCTAGTAAGTGGAGTATGAATCCTTGGAGGTGCCTGAGTTGTGGTAGCGTCGAGCACTGCTGCACAGAGACAAAAACGGAGCAAAAAATATATGTTTAAAATTTGTAAAATAATCACAAACGTGTCTGACTTCTGTCGTAGTCGTGACACCCGACGAGTAAGCCATTAGGTCGAAAATCGCAACTCACAGGTTCCGTCTTTGGGACTGAAAGGGTTAAACTCTACAATTACACCTATTTATTGGAAATATGAAAATAATGGAATTTATCTGTGGTCACTATAGTTAGATCTACTTACAGTTTACGTTTCAAATTTTACGACGACAGTACGTGGGTAGACAATTAGTCAGTGATCCCAACTTAATGTAGCAATAGTGATTAAAAAAAAAAAAAAAAAAAAAAAAAAACAGCAACGATATTGTACATAGAGGTAACTTTAGTGAGAGATCTATGATGCATGATAACTCCTTTGCCTATACTGTTAGTTCCTTGCTATTTTTTAGAACTTACTTAGGAATAACTAAAAAAGATGGCAATATTGTCATATTTCTTAATAATAGCTGTTTGGAATGTTTTGCCTTTAGAGACTCAATGGTGTTTTACAAATACAAGCTTCTACATTTAGTTTTTTAAATTGTACAGTAAAAACATGTTTAGCAATGAAAAATGTAAGATTAATTATTAAAGACTGAATTACTGAACGAACACAGACCTCAAGAGAGAGGAGTGATAAGAATAGTTTAGATGGAGAAGAGAACAGAGGTATGTAATGGAGATAAAGGTGAATAAAGAAAAAAAATAAAAGAATAAAAGGAAATATAGCTACATGGACCTTACGGGTCAACTGTTGAAAAAAGTATACTTAAGGTGTCCCTTTCCCTCTGTGAAAAACGCCAAAAACATAGGTTTCTATTTCAACAATTTGGTTTGTAATAATAATTGTATCGTAACACTTGAAATGTCAGTTGATAGGTGAAAACCTCATCTAGTGGATCATAAGTTGGTTTGGATAAAAAACTGAGTAGTACATCATAATTCATATACTTTTATCATGATTAAATATATGAAACTTAAAATGTCATTCTTAATGATTTTACAATAAAAACTCATAATATCAACTTATGGTCATGAGAATAGACCTTTAATAAACATATAGTGTTCACTATAACTCAATATAATAATAAACACAAACCCTACAGTTGAAATAGAATAGCATGTTTTGGTAAAATAGCATCGCTACTCTATAGTCCCTACTGCATTCGAAGTCGTTAAAAGGATTCATTTCCTTCAAACTGTTTCCGGTGTGTTTCGCTGAACAAATTCAGAGAAAACCATGTAGAGATCATTTAATATTGAGGTAAACGACGAAAGAGGACATTAAAACATGGCAAGTTATTTCTTATATTGTAACTGTAATATCATCCACAGTAGTTAAGTAATAGGCGAGATGGCTATCAAAATGATCATCTGAGGGAAAACCTAAATATATTCTGTTGTCTTTTTTGCTCCTAGAAGTCACTCTCATTTTCATCACAAGTTTCCTCATAGTTATAATTTTTGTTCTCACAATCATCTCTCACCACTACCTTATAAAACCGGATGATATGGTTAAAATGGAACCCGGGGGCTACATACATTCACATGCAGTGGTAGTTAATATCACTCTACGTGTATGGATGGGCAGGTGGGTCAATACCACTATACGTGTATGGGTGGGCCAATATCACTGTACGTGTATGGATGGGCGGGTGGTTTAATATTACTGTAATTGTATGAGTGGGTTGGTGGGTCAATATCACTGTACGTGTATGGGTGGGTTTAATATTACTGTAATTGTATGAGTGGGTTGGTGGGTCAATATCACTATACGTGTATGGGTGGGCCAATATCACTGTACGTGTATGGATGGGCGGGTGGTTTAATATTACTGTAATTGTATGAGTGGGTTGGTGGGTCAATATCACTGTACGTGTATGGATGGGTTTAATATTACTGTAATTGTATGAGTGGGTTGGTGGGTCAATATCACTGTACGTGTATGGATGGGCGGGTGGTTTAATATTACTGTAATTGTATGAGTGGGTTGGTGGGTCAATATCACTGTACGTGTATGGGTGGGTTAATATTACTGTAATTGTATGAGTGGGTTGGTGGGTCAATATCACTGTACGTGTATGGGTGGGTTAATATTACTGTAATTGTATGAGTGGGTTGGTGGGTCAATATCACTGTACGTGTATGGGTGGGTTAATATTACTGTAATTGTATGAGTGGGTTGGTGGGTCAATATCACTGTACGTGTATGGGTGGGTTAATATTACTGTAATTGTATGAGTGGGTTGGTGGGTCAATATCACTGTACGTGTATGGATGGGCGGGTGGTTTAATATTACTGTAATTGTATGAGTGGGTTGGTGGGTCAATATCACTGTACGTGTATGGGTGGGTTTAATATTACTGTAATTGTATGAGTGGGTTGGTGGGTCAATATCACTATACGTGTATGGGTGGGCCAATATCACTGTACGTGTATGGATGGGCGGGTGGTTTAATATTACTGTAATTGTATGAGTGGGTTGGTGGGTCAATATCACTGTACGTGTATGGATGGGTTTAATATTACTGTAATTGTATGAGTGGGTTGGTGGGTCAATATCACTGTACGTGTATGGATGGGCGGGTGGTTTAATATTACTGTAATTGTATGAGTGGGTTGGTGGGTCAATATCACTGTACGTGTATGGGTGGGTTAATATTACTGTAATTGTATGAGTGGGTTGGTGGGTCAATATCACTGTACGTGTATGGGTGGGTTAATATTACTGTAATTGTATGAGTGGGTTGGTGGGTCAATATCACTGTACGTGTATGGGTGGGTTAATATTACTGTAATTGTATGAGTGGGTTGGTGGGTCAATATCACTGTACGTGTATGGGTGGGTTAATATTACTGTAATTGTATGAGTGGGTTGGTGGGTCAATATCACTGTACGTGTATGGATGGGCGGGTGGTTTAATATTACTGTAATTGTATGAGTGGGTTGGTGGGTCAATATCACTGTACGTGTATGGGTGGGTTAATATTACTGTAATTGTATGAGTGGGTTGGTGGGTCAATATCACTGTACGTGTATGGATGGGCGGGTGGTTTAATATTACTGTAATTGTATGAGTGGGTTGGTGGGTCAATATCACTGTACGTGTATGGGTGGGTTAATATTACTGTAATTGTATGAGTGGGTTGGTGGGTCAATATCACTGTACGTGTATGGGTGGGTTAATATTACTGTAATTGTATGAGTGGGTTGGTGGGTCAATATCACTGTACGTGTATGGGTGGGTTAATATTACTGTAATGGTATGAGTGGGTTGGTGGGTCAATATCACTGTACGTGTATGGATGGGTGGGTGGTGACCCACCCACCCACCCATACACGTACAATGGTAGTGACCCTATGGCTGTCCTGGGCTCTCGTCCTTTCAGTGATGTATTGGCAGTTTGGGAAACCTTAAGCCAAGCTGGCTTATCAAAAACATAGATAGTTTAATGAGGTTATAGTAAACCCATTTTGTAAACGTAGATGGCAATAAGTTCAGCACAGCTTTGCTGTTAAAGCATCAAGCACATACACTTTTAATGCAACTGGTGAAACAGTAATTGACCAAATTCTGGGCAGATTTCAAGTTCATATACCTTCCCAGCTGGCAGAGCTATAAACTTTTTAACTCTCGGAGAGGGAAAAGCCTTACATTTTAACACTTGTATAAATTGTAAATAAATGTCAGTGTATAAAATTATAATTAATAGGCTTGCAGGCTGTATTGGATAAATCAGCAATGTGTTTTTCTATGCCCATAGATCTTGGAGTAGCACAGCATAAAGATGCTTACCTGGGTAATGTTTCCAGAGCTTTTTGGCTGATTTGGGTAAAATTTAGGTTTTCAATTTATATTCTATCCCTAACATTATCAAGATAGAAGAAATCCTGTGTCAAGAGATTTTATTTTTGTTAAAGTCCTTGTATAGATCCTTGCCTCCTAGGTAAACATACGAGTACGTTGGCAGTGAACTTGAAAAGGCTGGTGAAATTATCATAATTCTTAATTAATGGCTCTGAATAAACCAGGTATCATGGTCAAGCCTGGATGTGGAAGGCATGCTAAATAGCTTTTTTACAGATAGGAATTGCACAGCAGAAATCTAAGTTTTCACTGATATCAAAACACGCTCATTTTGTGAAAGGTGAAAGATACCAAGAATATTTCTCCTAATGGTAAGGAGCCTTAAAGGTTATTCAGTTTACAAAAGTACAAATCCAGGGAATAACCATGAAGCTAATGAGCTGGGTATATGGTATTTGTTCTTAGGCATCAAATACAAGAAATGAGTTGTAAGTTTCAGCTCAGTCTGCCATTGTTTTTGACTGAGTAACCCCTATTTGCTATAGTGACTATTAATGTCATCAATTTAGAAACAAGGTTTTGTAAACTGGATGAAATATGTAGTCATTGAATATTAAATGCTTAGTGCACATTCTATTCACCTTAATGTAGCAAGTAAAGACTCTCTATTTTCTGCTGTATATGCTTGATGGAATTGCTTTGGTTGTAAATAGAAAGTCATTTTTTAATAAATTCCAATTTATTAAAATTGGAATTTTAATAAATTAAAATTTGTGGAATTTATTAAAAAATGACTTTATATTTAAAAGACTCTCTAGTTATCCTGGATGCAAGCAAACTGTTTTATGACGGCTGGTTGAGATAGTGTCTTGGATTACGCACAAAGGCAATAAGTGATAGAAATATTGTCATGGCTAAATTGAATGCTAATAGTATCACCACTTTCAATTATATTGCAAATATTGAAGCGGTGCAAACATTCTAACACCAACTAAAATTGTTACATCTAAATACTTGCAGTATTCCCAAAGGCAAAGTGTAGCCACAGAGAAAAAAAGAAACCAGGTCGCTTTCTTGTGGCCACAGTGAACGCCTCAGTGGCAGTTATAAATGGATTACAAGTAATGTAAATCTTTAAACATCTGTACTAAAATTACTATGACTATCCTTGAAGTTTTGGAGGAATAAGGAAAAGATTGACAAGATGCTGGCCCTATTCATCCAGTATAGCAAACTGGAGAAATAACTACTCAGTGCACTGTTTGATGCAACATCTGTTTCTTTCTTCTCTCTGGCACATCTTATGCAGCAATACAATGTTTTATCGGCTCAGTAGGCTGAGCTAGACTAATTTCTATCATCTTGGCATTTAACACGTTAGCTGCCATCCTTAAAATGAGTATTTTTGCTCTAAATTGCCAAAAACTGTTATGCAAATATTTAAAACAATGATGCATTATATTTACTAGGCCACCATTTCTGAATATAGAAATAGTACATACATAGGCATTATATGTATATAAATATGTCGGGAGTATTGTCCCAACACAGTTTTTTTAGTAGCGTATACGGCACATAAAAAACTCTGTCGGGCATATCGGCCTGACACATTTTGAGGTAAATTTGTTTTCATGGTTTGGCTACACTGACTGCATGATAAAATTAATCCAGTATTCAATATGTATTACGTTATTTCAATTCCAACATTCACTAAACAAGTCTGTCGAGCCTATACTCCCGACAACTTGCCCGTAGAACATACCAAAATAAAGTTTTATAAACAACTTTGTATACAACCAAAAACTTAGAAATTTGCTCTGTAAGTATGATGCTTGCAGTACAATGAAATGTGTTCGGTTTCTTTAAGAAAGCAGGACCAGTTGAGTAACAACAAAATAACCAAAAGGTTACTGAACAACAATGTCGGGCGTAGTGGCCCGACGGCATCTAGCTGAGACAAAGAGTCGTCAGGCGTACTGGACTAACACGGCAGCTAAAGTGTTAATTAAAATAATGACAATGTGATGAAAATTGCTATTCTAGTAGTAAGCACTTCTGCTTCATCTGCAGAGGGTCACAGGTTCAAATCCCAGGAGGTCCATTTAAAATTTGCTGTGTTCAGACCATTGTCCCAAACGTTTTTTTATTACTAAAAAATGCAATTGGCAAAGATAGATGGACTAAAATATAGAAAAAAATGTTTTGTAGTTTTAGGAGCTCAATAAATAATTAACTATAGCAAATTACATTCATTAACAATCATGATTAGAAGAATTTTCTTCACGCTAACGAAGGATTAATTTTTACAGAGTACACTATTCTTTGTTTTAAATTGTCATAAACATTCTTTAGTTGATAAGTTTATGTAACACCTAGTATGAACAATCTAGTTTAAATTTAAAAAATTCAATTTTAGAAATATTAAGATGTAATCATTAGCATGCAAGAACAAGAATAACATACCTAATATGAAAACCTTTCCAACTAAATTCAGCAATTCAATTACAGTTAAGTCTTTTGCAGCATTGCAGTAATAACTAAAGGAATACAGACTCTGTTTAAATTCATGCACAGTGAGTTAGAAATAAAAATGAATGTTCAATCAATCAATCAAACATTTACTTATTCAGATAAATAAATGGAGTACTTGAAAAAGAGGAAGAAAATTGATTAAGAAACAGGAAGAATTGTTAACCCTAGGTCTGGCAGTTAGAATTTCCCATAACGGTAGGAGGTTTTTGGCCAATTTTCAAGCTTTTTTATTTAAATAAAAAAATTAAAATAGTATAAACCTACTTAATTTCACGTACATGACTTTTGAACTTTTTTCCAAATATATATATATATATATATATATATATATATATATCGGTTTTTTTATATTTTAAATTAATGAGTGGTAGCTGACAAGAAACTATACGCTACGAGGTTTGGATAGAGAGAAACCGGATTAGGATTGCCATAGCCACAGAACGAATGCAATAAGGCTGAATATCGTAAAGCTGGTCATGTGCCTCCCCCTCCACTCGCTGCTTGAGTTTCGTCTCTCTCCTGCACCCAATCCGCCTGTAGCGTTAGTTATAAGCATATATCCTTTCGTCTCTATAAGAAAAATATTGAATGTCCAGAAAGGACAATGTGTAAACATTAAATTTCTATACAAACTTGGAAAATCTGCATGTGAAAAATTTTGAATGTTATAAGTTACAACAAGTGCTTTAATGTCAAATCCCCTGCTTCTTGATGCAAATCACGGCAATTATGCTTAATGCAAATCACGACAAAAAAAAAAAAGCTCGAATGACAAAATCAAAATTCAAGGCTATGATGATTATGTTTTTTTATATCAAAGGCATTGTGCACATTGATTGGGTACCAGAGGGGCAAACAGTCAACCAAAATTATTACTTTGGCGTCCTGTCTACCCTATGTGAGTGAATATGGAAAAAGCAGAATGATTTGTGGAAAAATAAGCTATGGATCCTCCACCAGGACAATGCCCCAGGTCACAACGCTTTGCCAGTGAAGACGATTTTGGCAAACCACAACATTCTCGTGTTAGACCATCCATCATACTCACCTGACTTGGCCCCCTGTGACATTTTTTTGTTTCCTAAAGTCAAGTCAACATTGAAAGGAACGAGATTTGAGACTTTTGAAGCAGTAAAAAGCATAAGCGAATTCATGAACAGGCTTACAGAAAATTATCTCCAGCAGTACTACACCCAGTGGAGTTGTGTAGAAAACGAGGAGGGGAGTACATTGAAGGAGATAACTTCAAATTGTAAATATTTGTAAGTAAATTTAATTTTCAGCCTCAGTCCGGTTTTTTTCAGGCTACATCTCGTATTTTAATACATGATGTTTTCTAGATCAATATAAATTCTCAGTAACTTGACTGAACTATCATTGTTTTAAGAATTTATTAAATTTACTTGCATGTTCTATGTTTTATATTTATTTAGATTAGGGGTGTGTGAGTAGCTCGAATTTCGAGTTTTGCCACATTAATCTTTGAGCGTAAAACTGTATAATCAAGAAAAATATTCCATTTTTAAAATAGATTATAAAGATAAATATTTTATATAGGCTACTGTATTTAAAATAAATCCATCATATCGTAACCATAAAGATGTTCTCGCAATGTATTCGTGATTGACACACACCATTCTCAATGATATGGCCATGACGAAAAGTAGTCTCGTTATTTATAAAGAAGGCACGTCCAAATAAGATGTTCCAAATAATCGTCACTAGTTATTGATACATAACGTGATAACTGGTAATTGTAACAAAGAATCAGTTATTGAACCGTATCAGAACTTTGTTACATAACCTTGCCAACATTTGAAATTAACTGATGCATTTATTTTCTGGATCATCTTTTTTTATAAGTTCATGACTAAAACCACGGTAACGAGAGAATGCACGGTAGGGTTCACGTGCATGGTGCGCAGTAAATCTTGGTGTCAATGACGTCACACAGACGTATCAGCTGGTTCACCTGTTACACTGAATGTAGTAATAATCAGCAACTGCTTTTCCTAAATCACTGTTTTCATTAACAAGGCTGTAACCCGTTAATAACTATTACTAAGGCTATACAAATACTTTCAATAATATTATTATTAACATATATTATTATCACGCATGATCGCTCTCAGATGCTGACATCATTGCCACTGTCAACGGCATTTAACGTTATAATAAATATTCAGTAAATAGAGTTTGTGCGTTGCTATTACGCATTATTTATTATATTTTTGCATTAATTATCGTTCTTTATATTTAATCGACATGTATTATATTAAATGGGACTCTTGGAAAGTTTAAAAATATACAATACAAACCAGTATTTTAAATACAATAAAAAAATTGTGATTACTACCAATAATGCACACATATTTTGAGAGATGTGCTGGCATAGTTTAATTATAATGTTAGATAATTTTTCTTATTTTAACGAATTCTTCTAATTTTACCACATTTGTCTCTTAACCCAACTACCGATAACCGTCTGATAAAGGACGGTCTATCACTCTCAACGTCTGGTAATTGTTCGATATTGAACGGTTAAACATCACTATGAAAATTTGATTTTATATTGTTATGGCTACGTTTTTCGTCAAACTAATCGATACCACTCGAAAGTCGGTTAAATGCTGAATCGATTGTTATCAGTATCGATAATACTATCCTATTGACAACTAGATGGAGAGAAGAAGAATCCATTGTTTACTTATTCATTTCACCATTTCTTTAGTTGGTGTTCATCTGTCAGTAAATTGTTTATTTACATTCTGGTCTGAAGTACTTTATGTAATGTTTTATTAGAATTGTTACTGAAATAACTTGAAGACGTTGTGAAATAACTATTTTTCAAATATAGTTGAAGCATAATTACTAAATAAAGTGTTATTTTGTTCTTAGTGACATCGTTTAGAGAATTCTATTATGACATAGGCTTGTGGTGTTTTGTCATTTATAAATAGTGTATAATAATTGAACATATAATATATTTTAAACAATGTATAGGGGCTATTTATTTTCTAGTGATGTTAGAGAAATGTTACAAAATGAACATTATAATAACAAGCTGAGAAATTTGTGAATACACAATTATAACATGCTTCCACAGTAACATAAATTTTCGGTAAAATGCATTATCTTTAGTTTTATCATTATAAATTTATAAATTCCCATAATAAACCCTAAAAACTATACATTTTCTGTAACTTTACAAAATTTGGAAAAACATATATCTTTGAATTGTGAATTGGCTAATGTGTTTTACATTTCCAGGTAGGGTCCCCCCAAAAAAATTTTGTAAACTTTTTATTTTATGAAAGGAAAAAAGTAAACAAGTGTTTATACTTATGTTATTTATTTTTAATTAAAACACAGAATCTTACAAGTAAAATGATATAAAATAATACTAAATCTAAGTATCAGAAGTATTTTTAATTATTTTTTAACAATATCCTTGCGAAACTAGTAAAAATGGGCTGCCAATAGAGGGTTTTCAGTTGCCAGTAGTTGGGTTAAATAAAAATAAGTTATACATAAAATTTACATACTTATTCAAACACTAGTAGTACATTATTAGTTTTGAATTTTTTTCATTTTCTTGCATTTTTTTCTATGAGCTTCTTTTTGGGAAAAAACTGTTCTTTTAAGATTGTTCTTCCTGTTTAGCTCTTTCATCCTTATGAATGATCATGTTCGGACATAACACATTATAGCAAATTCGTCTATGACATTAAATTTTTGTTGTAACTTATTCGCAAGTGTTTTCATGATATATTACATTTATTAATACCATTACCATGAAATTCCTCAAACTTTTTTTCACATTGTAAAACTGTTTCCAGCCATTCTTGAGATGGGTTAATCAGAGACCCCCTTGATAAAGTTGAAAGCCAGTCTCTATTCTTAACTTGTACTAGTCCTGTTTTTTCACCATGCATAAATGTTGATTGCAAGTTTCGTTTTTTAACACGATTTGCAACGTATCCTGCCAACACTTTTAATAAGTCCATCTTTAGACTAGTCTCATCTTTGAGCTTGACTAGGTTGGACATTTCCTGAATAAAATCGTCAACTATTGATTTGAATTCCTCGTTATCGAAATTATTCTCCAATTATTTTGCTCTGGAAACGGTTCCTTATCAGAGATGGCACAATCAACTGATTTAAAGACTCCTACACTTAATGTCACACAATTTTCACTTAAACAGTCCCGTTGTTATAATTTCATATGCACTTCGACTAAGGAGAAGGGAAGTGTCGCTTCTGTGTTATACTGTGTTAGTACTATGATCTTATTATTCTGTACTATTACATATAAATTATCTATATATATTATAAATGAACTATATTTTAAAAATTAGATAACATTTCAAGTGATTTGGCTATCTTGGAATTGTTCATTTACACATGCAACATTATTTCCAAGGAATACCCTCCCCGATGTTATTAATAAGAACTAAATTTTCATAATATAAATGTACAATTTTGTACTTATTATTAATTTTTTATTTTATAAAATACTCTGGTTCATTGTAATATATGCTTATAACTAACACTACAGGCGGATTGAGTGCGGGAGAGACGAGACTCAAGCAGCGGGTGGAGGGGGAGTAACATGACCAGCTGTACGATATTCAGCCTTATTGCATTCGTTCTGTGGCTATGGCAATCCTAATCCGGTTTCTCTCTAGCCAAACCTCGTAGCGTATAGTTTCTTGTCAGCTACCACTCATTAATTTAAAATATAAAAAAACCGATATATATATTTGGAAAAAAGTTCAAAAGTCATGTATGTGATATTAATAAAAAAATCAAGTGATCTCCTGTTACAAAGCTAAATCCAATCTATCAAGCCATTTTAGACCTACATCACTGATTATATTTAAGCAAGCTAACTCCTCCATAAAAGATTGCAAGGGGCAATCTGTTACTATGTGATCCATTGTTTGGGTCAATGATAATTAATTATTTTAAAACTTAATCATGACTCCCCGCAATGGAGGTTTTTTTTCAACCCATAAGTCATTAGATTTTACAATTTGAAGTGACCTTGCTATTTTCAATAGATCACAACATTTTAAGGGATCTTTTATGGACATTCATTCTATTAATTTTAACTCTAAAAATTGATTTAGCTGCCCGTAGTAATTATTTTAGAACCTGAAAGCAAAAGCCCAATCCTAAAAATCCAAAAGTAAACTGCTTTCATCTGAGTAATAGACTAGCTTATAAATTGAGCTGAGTAATAGACTCATTGGATAACACAATGAGTATCACAGCACTTGGGAGTTTAGATCGATCTCTCTGTATTAAAAGTTACCTACAGAAAACAGCAACTGAATTAACACTGTGTAGCTACTTCCTGGATGATCATAAGGAACTAATGCACAAGTCCTGCATAGTTAGGCTTTCCATAATTTCCAAATTCCAATCCCAGACTTTTATCCTTATAGACAAAAACAAATCTCGGACATTTTTAATAGCATAAAATTGGCCACAAACGCACATAGCACTATTTACCGGTTCTTTTTCTTTTTTTTGCCATTCTATTTTTTAATCATGCATTTAGCTACATATGTCACCTTGTGGTGGAGAAAGTTAACTATCTGTTGATTGTTGTGGCAGCGAGCGGTTGTTGGAGGCAGTCAGCGTTAATTTAGCCTACTACTAATTTAATACTATCAATCGTTATGCAGTCTAAACTAAAATTTACCGCTCCTAGACTCTACCTCGGACTTAAGTCAATCCCGGACTGGTTCCCCAGACACAGTCATAAATCCCGGACTGTCCGGGGTGATCTCGGATGAATGGTAAGCATATGCATAGTACACATAGTTCGTAATCATATACGTGTACAAGAGGTTGATATACAACTAAAGAGGTTGATGAGGGCTATCAGTGGTTCCCTCATTACAATCCCTCTACCTTGGCTTCGAGTGCTCTGCAACATAGCTCTTCTGGATGCAAGCCACAAAGAGACACTTCTAAGAGAGTTCAAATAGGTCCTATCTACTCCAAATCTTCCCATTTTGCAAGATATCCCATATAGTGCTGGATGACTTAAATCTAGAAAACCGCCTCTTTGACTAGCTTCCCAGTTAATTTCAAACAAATTTGTTAGCTCGGGATATGTTTGACGGTCAAAACAAGTTTCTGGTATCAGGTCCTATAACTGTCATCGGGCAGAATGAACCTTCCTCGAAAGGAATTGATTATGTTTGAGTCGTTTTTGCATTGGTGTGGGAAGATGAAACTATAGGAAACATAAGTGGGAATGGCAAATTATCAGTCATGTGATTGCGGAGTCAAAATTCAAACTACAAATCACGTAGTTAATGATTGCCCACTGCGGTCTTTTCAGTGGGGATTAGCTGCTATTCATTCAATTGGAAACAATTTCTACGGTTTTTTTACTTAGATTTATGAAGCATTGTCAACCTTGCTATGTTTTCAAGTTTGCATTCAAACTCCCTTCTCATCGTGAACCTAACACCCAAATTACATATTACTTGATTACACCCAATAGTAAACAAATTGTACCTTTAAAATATACTGTTCCAATAATCTATGAGGAAACAATGATATTTAAATGTTTTGTGTTTATTAACTTTTGACTTCAATTGATAGTAATTTACTGATGATGGGCTATGACTAGAGAATATTTAAAATTAATTAACCTAATTTTTCTTCAGTTGATAATATATCGTGAATTAGTTTTAGAAGGGCAATTAGTGATTAGTTCATGCAGTAAGTGTAGTGAGTAAAATTATAAAAGCACAATAAACAATAATTTGACAAAAACACGCATGAACCTTGGATTATAAAGGGAATAGTGTGAATTTCTGTCAACACTCTAAATACAGTATATTTATTGGTTAAACATTTTCTCAGCCAAAAGAAATCTTTTAACTTGTAATATTTAAGTTGTTGGAATAAAACACAGTTTACTTTAATATATATTTACTATAAGTTTTGTAAGTTGAGCAAATGATTAAAAATAAATATTGTAAATATTAAATGTAATTCAATAAATTATTTAAAGTAATTTATTTTTTAACATTCATATTTATCACAGTATTTAGAATAATAATTTAGGCAATGAGCATTACTTTGGTGGTTAGGCGAAGCAAGATGGGGTGGATCACCTGTCCTCAGAGCGATGCTTTGACTAACCTAAAAAAGCAAAAATAACCTTATGTTAGTTTAAGTTATATTGATTGAATATTAATATTGTGTGATAAAGATTACTTGCTATCTTCATAAGATTAATTTCTTAAAAAATAGATTATCTTTAGATATTACTGAGGAAAACGCAGGTTTAAGAAAATCAATTAAAATTGTATTTCTGTTTATTGGTATTCTTAGGGTTTTTTAATAATTCTATAGATTAAAATGATTTAACTAATGATAATTTTGAATTTAAAGAATTATTATATTATTTAGGAAAACAAATAAAAATTAGTTAAAAGATATTAAAAAAGTTTTAGGAAAACGATAAAAACACAAATAATTACCAAAAAATACAGTTACATGATTATATTTAAATTTGCTACTCTAAGTAACTTTAATAGCCTTCAAACACTGTAAAAGTTGCACAAACATTAAAATGTGAGTTACAAAAAAATTCTATTGTAAACATCCAAGAAAGCAAGCAATGATTAAAGTGAAATTCACAAGCATGAAAATGAATGGAACATACAGTTTTCCAAATTACAGGGTGGCGCACGAAATGATCCCACATTTGTTTTGGTAGTATTTGTTCCGGTTACCTATTATTACTGTGTTGTAAGCTGGCAAAACTATCAGCTGTTCATGGAGATTAGTTCCCTCTATTTCCGCTTTCGTTATTATTGTTGCAAGATGGCTGACAAAGGAAGGTTGTCTGTGGATCAACGCATAAAGACTGTGTTGTTGTTAACTAAACAAAAAGTGTGATGCTTACACAAAGACGGTTTCGTGCTCATTTTCAAACTCGCCGGTCACCATCATTTAAAACTACTCGTAGACTTTACGAAAAATTTAATAGTGATGGCTCAGTATTTGAGAGGAAGCGCCAATGGCCTTCCACAGACTGTAGAAGCTGTCAGAGCAGCGTTGGTGGGTGAGGAGTCCAGGCAAGTCGACTAGAAAAGCGGCAGCAGATCTTCACATTTTTAGGCGATCTGTGCAGCGAATTAAAAAAAAATTGCATTTGTATCCATACAACATTACAGAATTACCCAAATTAACGATTGACAAAAACATCAACGAATGGTTTTCACAGAATAGGCTGTTAATCAAGACATATTGATTAACAATGTTTGGTTCTCAGATGAAACACATTTTCACCTAGACGGTGTTGTTAGTAAACAAAATGAACGTTTTTGGGCTTTTAAAAATCCACTCGTGATACATTAAAAAGTGCATCATGCTCCAAGAATTACGGTATAGGCAGCCATCTCGAGCCATGGCCCATACCGTGTATAGCAAGCGTTATCTAGACATGCTAGTTATTATGTTATACCTCAACTTATCGCAAAAGGGTTTTAATTAGAGAACCAGTGGTGCATGCAGGATGGAGCCAGACCACACACGGCTAATGTTGTTTTAGACTTTCTGCATCAACATTTTAACCAAAATGTCAATTCAAACCGATTTCCTAATCGTTTTGCGTGTGGCCATAACTGGCCCCGTAACAGTTCTGATTTGAATTTGTGTGGTTTTTTTCTTTGGGTATTCCTGAAGGAGAAGATCTTCCCTAAACATCCTAACACACTGATGGATCTGCGAGTGCTAATCCTTAAGGCATGTAACGAGATAACGGAGGATATGTCGCCGAGTCATCAATAAGAGGCGTTCGAGTTGAAGCAGTTGTCAGACAAGAAGGTAGCCACATTGAACATGTAATGGCCTCAAACTAATATCCAGCTATGCAGTAGACAATTTATATCAAACTTTACTGTATTGCATTTACAATAAATGTTCTTTAACAAAACTAAATGTTGAATTATTTCATGCTCCACCTTGTACATTTCCAAACTTTAAAATATGATTCCTTGGTTTACCATAACAAGCTTCTAAAAATAATAACCCTTAAATGCTCTGTTTTCTATTATAAAATTTAAAAAAAACCTTAACAATTTGAGTGTTGGACCTAAAACTGTTAGCCATCTAAGGAATGCTGACCATTTCTGGCACTTTTTAAAAAAAACATAGATTAAAACTCATTAAAAATATATAAATTATTTTTGTATATCCGGATTCCTCTTTGATTGTTAATATGTCATTAAAAATTGCAAAATATTTTAATCATATAGTAACAGTTTGATAAATATTTTTCTTTAAATTACTCGAAAACCTGAAATTTCACACAATATTTACAAAGTATGTATTGCTGGAGGTGTATAGCTGTGCGAGTGACATTGTCATGTTACAGTTACAGCTGTCACAAGTTACAGCGAAATGAGGAATTCAGGGTTAAATCAATGCACTCCTGAAAACATTAACAGTGCAGCTGATTCGATTTCTTTGAGAACAAATAACAACTGATTTAAATTGAATCAAGAGAAATTATATTAGGCAATACATTCAATAAATTTTGTAGTGAGATTTCACGGTTTTTATAACTTACAGTTATTATTTACAGGACTAATCTTTTGAACATTTTGTAACAGTTTTATAAAATAGGAGTCCTACTGTTAATTTTGGGATCCATGCTTTTAGGAACTTTTTTTTTTAATTTAAACCATATCCTTTGGAAAATAAGTTTGGCAAATAAGTTGAAGGACCAACTGTACAAGTTTTACCTACGAATAAAAACAGAAATAAATACTACAAACCATGCTTAAAAAATATAATCTATAAGAAAAAAGAAATCATAAGCAAAAGCAGAGCAACATTGAAACAGTGCTGGAAATGAACTGTTATTTCTTGAACATTAACATATTGGTGGTCAAATAAAAAAGTGAAAAGTTACCAAACAAAACTGCTGTTCAGTAATTATTCTATAAATAACATTTAAACACTATGAGTAAATTTAAAAAAAATGTTACTTCAATGGAGGATGGGAAACTTACAAAGGAAGAAGATAATTCCCCTAAACACCAAAACAGAAATAGAATAAAATGTCACGTAGTTGTTAAAGCCAGAGATACTGTTTAGCCTTTTACTGCAGTTCTCTTTTGAAACACATAAAAATGATCATGACAGACAAAAAATAAGTTTTTGGTATTGTTGCTCTATTGTATTTTACAATTGGTACCTTTTACAATGTGATTTAGCAGTTTGTCTATTAGCAATGTAATATAACTAAAACCTAATACTCTCCAGTCGTTACTTGGGACACCACCTGACAACTTTGTTTTAAATTTAATCAATTAAAAAGTTGGTTTTTCTTATCAAACGACAACGTTTTGTTCAAAATTTTCAAAGTCCTCAAATGTGGATAACTGTTGTAAAATCAAGAATATTTTAAGAAATTCTGTGATTTTTTTTAGGACACTGATGGGATTTTCATGGATATCCAGGAAATATGAGGCCTGTAGACACCCTGATACTGTTATTCATTGTAACATACTATTGTTGAATAATTCACTATTTACAAATAAATATACATGGCTAAACAACTAAATTATACTAAATATGTCATAATATAAAACCAAAGCAATTACTCTAGAAGTAAAAAACTAAACTGGATTAAAACAATGGAACTGAGATAAACAACACTGAGTAACCGTTCAATAGTTAGTTGTGTGTTTGTGAACATTTGGCAAAAACAATTACTGTTTTTCTGAACAGTATGGCATTTTTTTGCCAACTTGATGATTTCAGATGTTGTGAACGTATAATTCCCATGTATGTATATGGGTGGACCCTTTCACTGTATACGGGTTGGTGGGTGGCCACCAACATTTTATGTGTATGAGTGGACAGATTGGTCAGTACCACTGTATGTATATGAGTGGATGGATGAGTAAAGTATGTTACATCCAAAGCTGTAACCTTCTTCATGATTTGAGCTATTTGCTTGTCAAGTGTATGGGAATGTTAAGTGTTGGTGGGTGTATGGATTGATTTAGTAGGCTTGCCAAGTGTCATGTGTCTATGGATTGGGCTAGTGGACAAGTCAAATATCGTTAACTGATATATGAATTAACAGTGGTGTAAACAATCTCAAACTACCAACAATTTTGAAAATAAGCAACTGTGGAGTAAGCTAATAATATGTCACTGACAAACGTATTGAAATACATACTTGGCACAGTGTTTACTTCTTTGTCTCAGGAATTTTAGACGAAAAGCTTGTTAAACTTACGATCTAGCGTCCATAGGGGTCAACTGCCTGCTACTGTAGTCTAGCTCTCCTAATAGTCTAATTACATTTTTTTAAATATGAAATAATCAAAAATATGCACATATATAATGACGAACATTTTACTTCTTGAAAATAAATGGCTTTAACCATAACACAATACCTGGAGAAAGCAGAAAATTATAATATAAAACATTCTTATTTTGCCTCACTTCTTATATCAATGTCTATTTGAACACATGTCTTTACTTTTTTTATCATTATTCTTTGAAGAAATTATGGTTAAGAGCCACTAAGCAAAGTTAAAGTACATGACGAAAAGTGCTCAACAACCTCTGATTTTCTAACATAACAAATATGCAACCAATTTTAACCCTTTCAGATTAAAACTGAGAATATGTGAGTGAAAAGCGCACAAAACGTTATATCAGCTGCATGCCAGCTGATAACATCACACGGGAACCACATCAGTTTAGAGATAGATGACAAATGAAGGTTACAACTAAAATGATACTGTCAAAAGGTGTGCATATCTAAAGTTGTGTTTGCCTGTGACAGATAGAACTGGTGCAATGTGTTAAAAATACGCTCAATTAATTTAATAGATTAAATAATTTGACCATTACACAAGACGTTACATGACGCCCTTACTCATTTAGGCCAATTTATAAAAAGACGTCAGGTGACTTCTAACTCATTTTATATAATATAACACACTCCTGAAAGAGTTCAAGTAAGTTGACAGTAAGCATTTGGCTACAAAAAATACAAATTGTGACATAATACGGAGTAACAAATGAAACAAATTAACTGTTTTTCTAAATGAAAAAAATTAAGATTCCAACATTTATATTAAAAAAGTACTAAAAACATCTTCTAACAACTAATATTTAGGTTAGGGTCTATATAGGCGTATATTTTTATTACACTGATATAAAATTTCTCTCACGTGTAAGATTCACTGCAAAGGAATGTCAAGAGCCTATCAGCTTCTCTCCAGCCACTCTCTATGGCTCCATGTACTGTTGAGTAGAAATGGTCGTGGGTAGCTTCTCCACCAAATAAAACTACCTAAAAACAAAAAAGGTAGATCTTAACACATTTCAGTGAAGAGTTGGCAATTTAATATTTTTAGATGCATACATTATCATGCTAATTGTTAACACTCTGAAAAACATACAGAAAACGAAACTTCAAAAATAGTTTTATTCATTAAAAGAAACAACATTCTTTAACCTCTCTCAAATCAGTCTGTTATGAAATTTGTGTTTGTAATTTTAAGAAATATGGAAAAGACCATATTTTTAGAACCAAACAAAAATGCTAATTAAAAAGCCAATTAAAGATCCCTCTGTTCTGTTCTAGGATAAAATTGCAGCTTTTGTATTCCAAATACTTTTTATTTCCATCCATGAGCCTCTGTTCCATTATTTATGACTACTGATGGATAAAAATCACCCATCGCAGCTCATGTTTCAATATAAATAAACCGTTTGGATTCCTATTTTTTTCACATAATTTATCTAAGTTTCATCATCCTTTTATTTATAATATTTGTATAACTAATTTGGTACACTAAAATGTTTCTTTCTTTCAATATTTAATTTCAGTTGCTTCTGCACTTTATATGTTAAATATTATTACTCAGTCATTATTACTGTTATTATTTAATTCCTAAGATGTTGATCGTTGAGATATGGGTGAATATGAGGGGTGAATGAGTGTGATGAGTGTAGTCATTGTTACTAACTGAGGCGACTTAGCTCAGAAAGGACTATTTATTAATATTCCAATAGCCAGGGCAATTAATAATTGCAATAATAATAATAATACTGTAACTTCTGTAAAGGCGAGGGTGTGAAAGAACATAAATGTTTTTGATGATACAATGTACAATATCAAAGTTATAAAGCAGAAGATCACATTATGTGACACATTTTGAGAGATATTGATCACATCTAATCATCAGATAATAAATATTCTAACCTAATAATAAAAAGGGGTAGCTTTCACCTTGCCTCTTTTGAACATTCATTAAGAAACCTTTACAACTGAACTATTTCGAGAGCTTTAAACTTAAGCTTTTAAAGGAGAGTTTTATTAAATTTATTTAAACAAATAAAGCTATTGGAAATCTTGAAAAAAAGATCCAAAATCAGACCAAAAAGGAACTGGACAGTTTGCCATCAGAAAAGTAACCAAAATAGAAAAAAGTTCTATAAATATCATTCTGAATTGTTAACTTTAGTATCTATGAATATGCAGGTCAGACAATGCACTTTCCCATATTCATTTCATATTACACAAGTTATTCTTTAGTTTCCTTGTGTAAATTTACATTTGTCTGATCGTAAAATATTGTTACTTTATTTTAACAAAGGGATCAGAAAATATTTAAATTAAGTATATTGCCTACCCTTTAAAAAAAAAGGAATATACAAGATGTTTATAAATGCCCGCACCGGCTTAATAAATTCTGAACAATTACAATTTTATTAAAGCAATAAAACTTGGCACATCATTATTCACCATCAAATGTACTTTTTAATGTAACTACCATTTTTCTATCATATCAGGGGGACAGTTAGCAAGGAGTCAGAAGAAAATGTTAAATGAGAGCATAGGTCGAATAATTAATCAAGTTAAAGGTCTTTGTTGTAGAACATAAACCCACAAATACTAACTGAAAAGAATCACTCTTTAAAAAATTAAAATGTTTACTGGTTACTTTAGAAAGTTTTGAGGTTGGATTTAAGGATTTATGTTCTACTACTAAAGACCTTTAATTTGATGTGCTACTTGACCTATGCTCACATTCAAGATTTTCTTCTGGTTCTGGTTGCAGACTGATTGCTGGTTTTCTTCTGATTTCCTACTTGTATGCCCCCGTGATATGACAGAAAAATAGTAGTCACTTCAAAAGTAGATTTATAGGTGCTGTAAGGATATAGCAAATTTTATTGCTTTATTTCTAATCGTTCAGAAATTACTAAGCTAGTGCGGGACTTTATAAACAACCTGTATAAAAACTAACAATATTACATCCAAAGTGTACACCAAAACCAAAAATCAGTCATACTATTAATTTATTGAAAATACATCTAAAAATGTATTCAAACACACTGGATGGCCACAGGGATGTAGCAGAGGGGCTGCCAAATCAGCTGCGGAGATGCCAAACTCATCAGAAGTAACGCTTCGAAAACTGTAGACTCCTCGGGTATAGGGGTTACTGAACCACTTGGACCTATACACATAATGGCACAATATTAATTGTTTTAATTCCTACAAGGTTCTTTGTATTTGTTTGATTTAATATACGTTTAAAAAAAATAAAATTGTGAAAACTGGATTCTAATAATAAGTCTGTTTTTCAGCTGATTCTGCTACTGGAAAAATGTGACTAAGTTTTCTTTCTTAAATATGTTCTGTTATGAAAGGGGGTGAATGGGAGTGATGATGCGTGTGGTGCGAAGACCTACATCGCTAAATATAAGGGCTCGCTCAAGAGAGCCCTCTTAGCCTCTCTCACTCCAACTCCAACACTTAACCTACGAGAGGTGCCCCTGTTAAACTGAGCAACCAGGTGGAAGGTTCGGGTAACCAACCCCAGCGGGAAACCTGGTCAGTGAGCAGACTTGTGTTGGGGGCTGGGGACCCGTCCCCAGTCAAAAGAAGCTACGACAGGCCTAGCTAGCCGGTAGTGGATATAAAATCAGCTTTCAACAATATGACAAGCCTCGGATCCCAAAATAACTACCAACCAAGACAAACCTCTGAAAACAGACCAGTCAAAAATGACAGCGTACAGCTCGATGTAAGACTGAAATGCGCTCAGAAGAAACTCCTAAAGAAAAAAGAGACCCTAAGAATAGGAACTTTAAACATAATGAGCCTAACAGGCAGAATAGAAGAAATTGTAGATATGATGGAAAGACGGAAGATCCACATTCTTGGATTGAGTGAAACCAAATGGAAAGGAAAAGAGAAAAAACAATTGAGAAAAAACTATACCTTAACCTGGAATGGAAACAGAAGGCAAGCAAGAAATGGAGTAGGCTTTGTACTAAGCAAAGAGTTGGATGCCATTTCAGAAGTGGAGTACTTAAATGATAGACTAATAAAATTAGTAGTTAATGTAGGAAAAGATAAACTGACTGTGATACAAGTATATGCCCCTCAAACTGGCTGTGATGAGCGAACCAAAGAAAAATTTGAGACAGACTTGGAAGATTGCTGCAGCTGTGAAAACCTTATTATAATTGGAGACTTAAATGCACAGATAGGAAATGAGAGGATAGGCTGTGAAAAGGTTTTAGGGCCACATGGATACGGAAACAGGAATCAGGAAGGAGAACATCTACTCGATTTCTGTGTGAGAAACAACTTAACTGTAGAAAATAGCTGGTTTAAAAAGAAAGATAGCCACAAAATAACGAGGTACAGCTGGGATGGCCAATCTAAAACTGTCATAGATTATGTTATTACTGACCCAATAGCCGGGAACTTGGTTAAAGATGTAAAGGTCATACCAAGTGAAGACCTGAATAGTGACCATAAGTTACTAGTAGCAGATATAGTAAAAATACCAATGCCAAAAATTAATTGTAAGAAGAAACCAAGAATCAAAGTGTGGAAACTGAAAAACCTTGAGACAAAGTTGGAATACCAAAACCAAATCAAACAAGAGGTACCAAAATGTGCATTAGAGGAAGGTGAGATAGAATGGAATAAATTCAAACAAGCACTTGTTGTAAATGCAGAGAAACTGTGTGGAAAAACCAGCTCTAAAGTCAAGGAGAAAGAGACCCCATGGTGGAGCCAAAAGATCAAAGAAGCAATCAAGGAAAGAAATATAGCAAAAAGAGACATGGACAAAGCAAAGCAATGCTCAACAAACAGAGATGAAGCACTTATAGCTACAAAGAGTGCTGTGCACCGGGAGAAAAGGCTAATGGTAAAGAGAATGGTATTAGAAGAAAAAGAAAAATCTTGGACCGAGTTTACACAGAAGCTTGAAGAGGACTGCATAGGTAATAAATCAATGCTTTACAAAATCATAAATAACAAACGAAAGCCGTGTGAAGCCATTAAAGGCCTTGAAAATGACGAGGGGAAGGTGGTCGTAAAGGAAATTGAAATCACTGAAGTTATGAAGAAGCACTTTGAAAATTTACTAAATGGACAGCAGTCCAGTAATTATATATCAACTGAAGATACAGAAACGTTAGGAAGAGAAGAACCACCAATAACTTGGCTAGAGGTGGAAAACAGCCTGAAAGCAATGAAAAATGGAAAATCAGCAGGAGCAGACGAAATAAATGCAGACATGATAAAAGCAGCTGGATTATATGGTATACATTGGCTAGTAAGAGTCTTCAATGTTATTTGGAAAGAGAACAAAATCCCTCAAGATTGGAGAAAAGGAATTATAATCCCCCTATTTAAAAAAGGGTCCAGAAAAAAGTGTGGGAACTACAGAGGTATAACCTTACTTTCACATGGTTTAAAAATATTGGAGAAGATTATCGAAAAAAGATTGAGATGTCTAACAGAGGACCTGTTAGAAGAAGAACAGTATGCCTTTAGAAAAAACCGTTCCACTACCGATTTAATATTTACAATTAGAAGGATAATAGAAAAACACGTAGAAAAAGGCAAAACAGTTATCATGGCATTCTTAGATATTGAAAAAGCGTATGATAGTGTCCCAAGAAATAGAATATGGGAGTGCCTAAAACAAAGAAAAGTCCCCGATAGTTTGATACGAAAAGTAAAAATGTTGTATGAGGAATGCCAAAGTTGTGTGCAAGTGGGAACAAATACCTCAACCTGGTTTAAAACGAAAAGGGGAGTTCAGCAAGGGAGTGCACTATCTCCATACCTGTTCGTCCTAGTTATGGATGAAATAATGAAACAAATTAAGGAGGATTTGGCAACTACTGAATTCAATGCTTTAGCCTTTGCAGACGACATAGTAATTTGGGCCCACTCCAAAGATGAACTACAAGATAAATTAAACTTATGGAACGACAAATTCAATGAATTCAATTTAACAGTCAGCAAAGAGAAAACTGTAGTAATGACGATAAACAATAGAGATGACACAGTAGCATTAAAGTTAGGGAACAGCGTGCTTAGAAATGTAGAACATTTTTCGTACTTAGGTAGTACCATTACGAAAGATGGTACAGACTCACTTGAGGTCTCAAATAGAACTAGTAAAGCAGCCGCTTTTTATCATCAAATAAACAACCTACTGTGGGATGTGAATATACCCCTAAAAACTAAAACAATATTGTACAAAACATACTTCTTACCAATCCTAACTTACAGCCTAGAAACATGTACATTAAATAAAAAAGACGATAGTAGAATACAAGCAGCAGAAATGAAATTCTTGAGAACGGCAGTGCAGAGAACTAGACGTGACAGAATAAGAAACACAACTATAAGAACCCAGTTTGGATGCGAAAAAACAGTAAAAGAGAAAATAAGAAGCTTAAGGCTAGGATGGTTTGGTCATGTGAAGAGATTGGAAGAAGGAAGAGTGGCAAAAACCTGGCTTGAAAACGAAATAGTAGGGAAGAGAAAAGTCGGAAGACCACGGACGAGATGGATGGATTTGGTAAAAGAAGACCTATTCCTGAAAGGGACAAGCATTCAACAGGCGGAGGAGAGACAATTATTCTTAGACAGAGACAGATGGAAGAGGCTTGTGAGCACACCCGGGAGACTGGAGATGCTGATCAGATGATGATGATGATGAAAGGAAATAACATTATTACTACATAACACATATGAGTATTTGTAACCATCAAATAGGACAGTACATGATTATGAAACTTCTGAAACTGTCACTATAAAATTAGAATCAAGTCTTAAACTTCACAGTCAGTTAAAAGAATCTTTCTGAAAAAGTTAATGGTATGGAATATTTGTTTAGTCATGTTATTTTTCATGTTTTTAGTGGACTTTTTCTCTCATATAAGATTTCCGATTTCCTTCTGTCTAATTAAACTCAATCCCAGTTTTAGTGGCCTATAAACTAACTAGTTTTTATAAGCATTTGTTTACATCTTGTAAATGACAAACACTAACAGGAACATAGTGCACTAATCAATAAGATACAACCCTCAAACATGGTTTATAAAAAATAAAGCAAAAACAAATACAGTAACAGCAAATATCTGTTAAATTTGCATTCACATACAATCCATACAACATAACTGACGTAAGTGCATGGATGGGTGGGGAGGGTAATAATTGTCAGGGATCATGACCCTCTCTCTAAGAGCCACTTATGGTTTCTACAGATAATGATACTGTGAATTTTAAACTCTTACAGGACTTAAAATAGAGCAAACTTAACTTAACATGGCCTTATATTGTTAATAATTATAAGCAACCACATAATGAAGATGTATTGATACAATTTTAGTTTTAGTGATTGTAACTACTTATGAAGTATGCAAAAAGTGCTGTTTTGAGTAATCACATAACATGATTGCCCAAAGGAGTAGCCATATCAAATGACCTGTTGATATAAGGCGATAGTGGCAGGCATTAGAGTTTTTCAGTTTGATTTGTATGGCATTGCCTCAACTAGTCTCATATGCAAATTGTTGCCCACCTGATTATCTACAAATATTATGATGTAGAGGTGAGCAATTCATTGAAAAATCAATTAGATCTCATTTGATGCTACAAATTGATGATCGGAAAAATATTAGAAAGTATCTTTTGACGTTTTTCATGATAAAATAGTTCTAAAATAATGATTATTCAAATTTATTTATTTCGTATAGTCATTTTGAGTTGACAGGGATAAGTGTGACTGGTCACAGGATTTCTATTTGTTCAATATGAATGATATAATTTGCACCGATACTAATCTACCTACCAATGCTTATGCCGCATACAATAATAAGTCTACATAAAGGTGTTCCTTTTTCTTTCTCTTAAATGAACCAGACGCAGAGCTTCATCGACTTTATCAAAAGTTTTTGAAATATGATGATTTTTAAACGTTATCTTAGAGGAAGATGTACAAAATTGTTCAATCTAGGAACAGTTCTACTTCCAAACAGCTATTGTAGTCTTACCTACTCCAAACTCTACTGCAGGTTTGCTTGCACTTTCTGCTTTGACAAGATGGCTCAAGACTTCTTCTCTTTTAATATATAGAGGTGATATGATTTCGTTTTGAACTGATTGCAATTTTATCAAAACTCAATAATAAATAAGCATTTACCACCATGTAAATGTACAGTGATGATGACACACCCACTCACCCATACTCATACAGTGATGACAGCCCAACCACTCATTAAGGTACAGTGGCAACTCAAAACTATCATAAGTGTATGGGTGGGTGGTTCCATAACACCATGCTGGGGCCACCATGGGTGGGCTGGTGGGTCAATACCATTGTACTTGTATGGGTGGGTGTTTGTGGGGTGTAAGGGAGGTACCTAAAAAGAAGATGGAGGGTTAAGTGCACAAAATCTAACCGTTGTATTGGAATGGAGTGGGTGGGTGTCAGAGTAGGTCAGAAGTAAAAGGGGTTATGAATAAAGTGCATGTACGCTGTACCTGTTACATCTCAGTGCAATGGAATGCAAGCGCTTACACCACGTCTGTGCGATTAGTGCTAGTTACGCCACTATATCAGTTGCAGTTCATATTATTAGTTCACATTCAACAAGTGTTATTAGCTCTTAATTACCTACTTAGCATTGATTTTTATTTTAATTATTAGTTAATGCAATACACATACTTGTATTTGTGTACAGCTAAGTTTTTTGTAGTATATAAATACAGTACTGTAAAGCGTATCAAGTATACAGTACTGTTGTTTGGAAGTTAATTGTTGGCATAGGATTGTTCATGATTGGAGATTTCCGACGCTTCAAGTGTTTTAAGAAACAAACACGACGTTTTGACGTCATTTTCAGGGTGTTATTTACTACATTAGTCTGCATTACAACTTTTTTTCCCCCCTTAACTAATAATAATTTAAGAATATTATTATATGATGTGCTGCACTGAACTACACTGATAGCAGGCATAAGTCATGGTGGCTGATACAGTGCTCCTTCGACGATGGCAAACAATTTCAGCAAGAAAACAGGCCAAAGTCTTTGGACAGTTTCTTTTAACACGTAATATTTAAACCTAAGTCATTTTACAACAACTTATACATGCATTTTCTTTTTTAAATCGATACATTACACACTAATTATGCATAAATATTTGTTGGTCTTCTCTTTCCATGTATTTGAGTTTCTTTAAATCCCAGATAGCTTCAGCCTCATTTAACTAATGTTATCAAGACTGTTATACTGCCATTACATTACTTTGATATTTGTTTTACTATGACAAGGACATTAAAAAAAAAATGGTATGTTAAGTCTGAAACATGGATATAACAGATAGCCAACAAAACGGAGGTTATTTATTAATTATATTAGGTATTGTCATTTTTTCCAGGGGTCATTTACAGAAGTTCATTATGACTATATACTATAGTTTATTTGATTGCTAATATAACTTGCTAACATGTTTCTGTCTGAGATTATATTAAGTTTATATAATGCTAATACTGATTTGATTTTAATTATTATCACTTTGAAGAAATTTTGCAAAGTACAATAAGTATATGTAATTTGCAAGGACTAAGGCAGTGGCTTGCCACGCAGCTGGTCCGGGTTTGGTTCCCGGTGTGACTATAACAGATTTTACCCCTGTACTCCTGTGGCTCGGAAGTCATGTTAAGCCAGTGGTCTATGAGCCTACAAAACAAAAATTGGCTCGTCTAAAGGGGCAAGAGGATCTGTGTCTTAATTGGCATCTCTCCCTGCTAAAAGTCAAAGGAAATTTACTTTTTTACTAACTAAAGGAACTGTTTAAGGAAGCAAGAATGAATGTTTAATCCAATCGTTGATGGACATAAAAAGACAGTTTAATATGTCTTACCTGCGAACTTCCTCAGGAGCAGGAATGTTGTAGTGGTTTCCAAGAAACTTGAGCAGGAGCTGATGGCAAGTATTCATGACCTGGGCGTCAGAACACAGTTCCATCTCTCGAGCAGGCTGCCCCACTAGCCACCCACACAACACTGATGGCTGGCAGTCCACGCTATAGAAGCCAAATACATCAGATGCCCAGTTGTTGCAATCCTAAATAAAACATCTGCTTTGGACGACAGCTTAAAGTTCGTCATTTAAAAACAACAAGAAAGCAATTGTTTTTATAGACAAGAATACTATAGTTATTACAGTACTTGTAAGCTTTTAAAGTCATGCTATTATTTCTTTTTATTTCTTAGTTCATATTCTTTACAGGAGAAGTAAATTAAATCATTTAACAATTTTTCAAAAGCCTTACAAATTTGAACTATTTTATTGAAAATTTTGAGGTTTTAAAAATTCATCTAATTTAAAATGCCTTTCTCTATTTATTAGTTTAATAATAATAACTAGTGTTGGTAATAATAATTGCAATATTATGCTAAAGTAAAAAATAATCAAAGTTACAAAACTTTAATTGGAACCATTCCTAAACAGCATCTTTATTAACAATGTTGGCAGTTCGTTGCATTATGCTTATTTCTTATTTGCCGATCAAATTAAGATTTATAAGAACATATCATCTACTCAAATTGGTATGAACTCAAAGAAGCTTTTAATATTGTGTCCAGTGCTGCAAAGTGTTTGGTGATGTCCTTTAGAGGATCCCAAAACCTACTTTCTTACAACTACTCAATTCAGGCCACAAAACTAAAAAGGGTTAATGGGGTAAGAGACATTGGGAGTGTTTATGACCCTACCTTGGATCCAAGTGAAGACATACAAAGAATATGAAAGAGGGCAATTCTTTGGTTGGTTTAATTGCACATATCTCAAAGGATTTAGCTTTCTTTGCTAATACTTTAAAGACTTGGTTAGACCAATTCTCAAACACTGCTCCACTGTATGGTTTCCATTCTAGACATTGGACATATTAGTTCTTTGAAAATGGTCTTAAAGAATTATCTTTGCCTGGTAGGTGTTCAAGGAACAAATGTTGTACATATACAGTAGTCCCTCTATAAACCGGCACCAGTCCGGTCCCCCCAGTAATCCGGCCAGATGTTATTGATAAAAGAACCAGTTCTGGTTCCAGAAAACCAAAGGGGGAGATAGCTTTCATATCAGGAATGTTTCAGGAGTGAAAAGTGCTGATAAATATAACAATGAAAAGACAATTTCTTACCAAAAGATAAACGAAATAACTTTGTCAGACAGTAAGATAAACAAAATTACTTCATCAGAAAATATCTGCCCAAAGTCAGCCCGTTTCCTTATCAGTACTATCAGCACTTGAAAAAACAGATAACATTAGAATTCCAAAGACAGTAAAGAGGAAGTCCTAGTAAGTTAAATATATTAGAGTTTCTTTGTTTAGACATGTTATTAATAATGCAAAACATTGCGTTAAAAAAATGGTAGGAAATATATTGAAAAATACATTTTTAAGATAATATTCTGTCAGCACAAGGCAATTCTTAATCAGTTTTACTATTATTTTTTTTTTTTATCAATAGTTATATTTTATTTTAACTATTTTTTTCTTTTTTGCAAAGTTCTAAAGGATTAATGTTTTCAATTGTTGAAAGCTTTTTAACTTGTTTTTGATACATATGCAACAGTGTTATATAACACCATTTCAACTGGTGTACCATACTTTTCTTATTTTGAAACTACTGTGCATCTTTATTGAAAAAATTGACTTTTTTAATTACAATATACATTCTATTATGTAATTTAAGCATGTTTTGCAATTGAACTACAATAATGCGGCTTTTTCACTAACCCATCACATACCTGGTCTGAATTGTGTCGGATTAATGAGGCACTACTGTATTTAAGAACACTTGCAAGATAAGGCTCATCCAACGACTTTCATCAAGTCATACAACGTTGCATCTTACTTCCCTCTACAAAGTTATCAACTACTTAGTACACTTCCAGGAAATTATCGAAACATTTAATTTCCAAATTCCACAGAGAGCACAGCTAAAACATGTTTTTGCAAAACTCCATTTTCCTACCTCCGACATGCACCAGTGTCCTATGCCTAGTTTAATGCATCTGGGGAAAGCAGCTCATTTGGAGTTCTTCAGAGTTAGCCAATTTGTTTTCAGAACAAAACACTCTTTTGGATGTTGTGAGTTATTCTTGCTATGAGCCATTTAGTAGCAACATTTATTCTATACATAAATAGATTTCCCATCCAATGTTAAATTTTGAGTCTCAAAATATCAGCTGTTTTTGTGGTCCACTATGGAGCGCTAGTGTTGTCCCATGTAAATATAATGCAGTTTAAACCAGCTGTGGTTGCGGGCCACACAAACTAATAAAATTACTGCCACAAATATTCCTATTAGATGGTTTATCTATTGTAGGTTTATATAATCAATGGTAGTAACCTGCCAGAATTCTATCAGCAGTATTTAGTAGTTATTTATTTATTACTTTTATTATTTGTAACATGTCATAATTACTTTCTTTAGCTGTTCTTTATTGCTTGCTACTCATTGTTTTTACTATAAAACATTGTATTTTTTTGCCAGCTCTGTTTTTGAATGTAAATAATGAAATTAAATTAGCCCACAATGGATGGCAAAATCCTGTGATCCTCCCAATCTGAACATTACATAAACCTTCACTGTTCAACCACGAGCAATTTTTTTTAAACAAACTTCCCCTCTCCCAACCACCATCACTGCTATTTACCCAAGAACTACAGAAACATAGTCAAATCTTCTAAAACCTGAGGAAGGTAGCAACGAAAATTTCTAACTTGTATCTACTTTTTTACATGTTTCTTGTGTAAGTGAATTTATCTCTTCCGGTAAGTTTTCTGATGCCTCATCTCTTTTCTTATTTATTCATTCATTATGTGACTATCATTATTAGGACCATTTAAATTTGTTATAAACATTTGTTCTCTTTACCTTGCTTACTATTTTATACCGATCTATTGTTAAGATAAAGAGATCAAGTTTTGAATGATCTTAACAGACTCGGAACTGCACTTGAAGAACCACACAATGGAAAAAACCTGATTTCGTGCTATCTCGAAAAAATACTTCTACTTTGAATGACCAGTACTGCATATTAATTTTACATATTATTTTCATTCTTTTAAAACATTATCTTTATGTGTAAAGATAATTTAATATTGTAATTAGCCATATGTTATTAAAAACTGTATGTCACCAACTGGGATCATCGTCATATATAAGCAGGTTTTATTATGCGTTGACCTAATTCATAACATTTTTCTTAACTAAAACAATTGTTACCTAGACTAAAAGAAAATACATATTTCATGTACTTACTATTTACATTATAACTACAATTTTACTGATAATTTTATGTCTAATATCAATAGAACTGTCTAGTATGTTATTAATAATTAAAACCAAAACCAAAAAATACAGCTTATTAAAAGAGTGAATTATCTTACAGAAAACCACTGCCTGAATGATGAGGCAGGAAAAAGTTAGGAACAAGTCAATGAAACCACTGGAAAAATCAACACACAACAGGCTCAGTGTGACATCAGTGGTAGATACCTTTCACACACATATCACAGGTTCTACACCTAGTAAAAAACGTGTTTACCTTCATGTTTGAAGTACTATCCTGCTCCTTCCACATTAATTTGAAGCCTGTGCAATCCTCAGGCCACCATCTGTAGGGAAACTTCAGGAATATTTTGTTCACCGTGCCAAAGCCCAGTCCCTGAATTTGAAACAGGCCAGACCATTTGTCTAAATATTACTTACATAAAAGTTCAAGAGTATGACATAGGTATATAGAAAAACACTAAAATATCTTAGGCCTAGGATATATTTTTTGAGTATTAACTTATTAAATTTGAACATACTGTATTGTAAATAAATTATAAAATCTTGTATCCCTTTGGTTTAGGAATCTTGTAGGCATATAGTAGATTTTTAGAGTATTTATAAGAATTGGCAAAACCCAATTTGTAGTTACAAATTCTTTCTTTTCTTAAATAAGTTTTATGAGTCATTAGTTTGATTTGATCTTTTCTGTTAATTCACTACTATTTTTTTCCATTAATTCACAACCGCTTGATAAATATTCTATTTCTCTAAAAACTGTTTCTCAATCATTTTTACATTCACTGCGGTATTTCTTATCCGCTGGGAAACTGATATCGCTGGCCTTACCTTATCGCTTTCCAAGAACTTATTCATGGAGCGATAAGGTAAGTCAATCACATTGGATTTACCAGTATGTGATCAACTTTAGTAGCCACCTAACCTAACCTGACTTAACCGTAATTGCCATAAAAAATAGTGGTAGTGAAGTAACGGTAAAATTAGTGGTAGTGAATTAACAGAAAAGGTCTGATTAATTATTTTAGTTATTCTAATTTTGATAGTGTAAATAAACTATGTTTGGAATATACTTCAAAGTTATTCTAGAAACTAATGTTTCCAATTCGACATTATTCAAAGATTTGAGATTAATCAAGGAACAGATGTTTTCAATATGAAATTGTTCCAAGCTTTTTGAGGTTAATCTTGAAACAGACGTTTCCAATTCAAAGCTGTTCTAAGCTTCTTCTGGAGTTTTCTAGTCAAGAGCTATGCTATATACTAGAACTAGATGTGTCTAGCCAGTTGGTATACTGTAGTTGTTATAGACAGTGGGTTGTAATATCCCTAATTGTGAATCATAGTGAACATAGCGATGTCCCATATTGTGAATTGCTGTGTGGTGAGTGAATAAAGTTGACAGTGTTTAGAAGTAATCGTGTTTTATTTATTTTACAAAACCTCCTTTGGGACATTTAGATAAAGAAGAATTTGCAGGTGAGGGCAGTGCAGCAATCACTGATTGTAAGTATATTTATAAATATTTCTTTGGCAAGTTCTTTGAAAGTAACAATAGCTTCTCTGATTGACTGAAGATAAGGCTAGTAGCCTTGAAATATCTCCATGAGTATTTTATTATTTAAAATTTTATTTTGCGTTTTTCCTTTTTGTTCGCGTGTCATTTTTAAAGTACTTACCAAAGGAATGTTTAAAATAGTAAACATGCTCTTCTGTTTCGAACAAAACCCTAATAATTCTGGCACCTAATTATGAAAACTGTATTAATATAAAGTTTTTATTTTTAGTGCTTTGTTTTACATAATTTGTATATTTAAATACATTCATAAGAACTAAACAGGATGCTAAAATTAGCACAATATAGAAGCTTGCTTGGATTGGCACATATGCTAGAGTTGACCTAAGGTTATTATGATATATAAAGTGTAAATGAATTTAAGTAACAAACAGCCTATTACAAAAAGTTAAACCAAATTCCTAGAATGGTGAGTCTTCAAGATGTATTGTAAATTCTGTAAGTAATTATGAGAACTATCTGGAAGGCAAATACTTTTGAAGCGTATGGAAAAATTCAATTAAATTATTATAAATTTGTATTTATAAATCTTAAAGTTTTAACTATATTATATTTTTCTATAAACTTTCAGCCATATCAATGCAATTGGCATATTGAGAAATAAGTTTTTTCAGTGGCCATGTTTTTCCACCTATAACCTAAGACATGTTTTCAGTCTCTCTATTAAGGTAGTTTGGCCGGCATTTGGGACAATTGAATTTCGCTCCCAGTGCTGGCTGTACGTCTGACCGTGAGTTACTCACATACAGACACCAACCCCTCCCCCTCCCAGTGTATAATTGCAGGAAGTCGTTGGAGCACGATTCTGCGAATGCTGTGTCTGTATGTGAGTAACTCGCGGTCAGACGTACAGCCAGCACTGGGAGCAAAATTCAACTGTCCCTAATGTCCGCTAATGTGCTGTGTACCCGCATAGCGATTTGATTCTAATATAACATGCGGGTAAAAGTACATTCACCAGTTGAGTATATAAAGTTAATCAATTTTGTAAATTGTGTGATATTAAAAAGCATAAGATGCCAAACACGACATTATATTTCTCGTCATAATAAAATAAAAACAAACATAAACATTTATTATTTAAAATAAAATTTGCTAATTTGCAGTAAAGTTTTTGAATTTAAAATAACTGATGAGTAAGACCAGTCCAGTGAGGGTCTGTTTTTAAAATTTGGGAATTGGGAAAATAGTTTCTTAATTGTTAATGTACCAAGCAAGCCCAAATTTGCATCTTTGAGGTTATTTTTGAACATATGAAATATTAATGAAAGAACTAATTGGAAGGCATTTAATAGCTGATATAAAGTCATTGAAATAGAAAAAAATGAACCTTTTTTTGACCAAACAGCCTTAACAGCAGCTATCATCTGTAAAACTACTATGAGCTTAGTCATTTATCCAGATAAAAAAAGAAGTGAAAATCACTGGGTGTAAAATCAGGGATGAATGCAAGATGGCCAAACAGCTCCCACTTGTAACTGTCAAGGATATTAGCAGTGGCCTTGTGTTATTCCACTAAAAATGATACCATAACTAAATATTTCATACCTTCTATTCTATATGGCTCTTTTGAACACTGGATCTGGTAAAAAAAAATTAACCCATCAAATCACCCATAACTATGGATTATAAGCAGATTATTTTACTTTTTCCCATATGCGTTAGCATAGAGAAGTATTGTGATCGTCCAAAAATACTTTTTTACAAGTTGGTCTAAAAATCCATTTTAGGGTCCCCTGAACCCAAAAAAGTGGTTTTTTCGAAAAAAATTGTTGGTGTCTATCCTTGTGTGTGTCTGTCTGTGTATATGTGCAGTTTGCTGGAGACAAAACGGACGGATAAATTTTTATGAAATTTGGTATGTAGGTGTTTTTAACCAATATCTCCAGACCGCTTTTTCACTTTTTTGAAATTTTAGTTTTTTTTATGGGCAAAAAACATACAGAAATGGAATTTTCTCAATAACGGCTCTGACGATTTTGATTACATTTTCAGGAAAGATGTGAATTAATTTAAAATATTTTAGTAAAAACCTCATGTCTCTAACTTGACTAGTTTTAGAGTTTTGGCAAACAAACATATTTGGGAATCAAACTTGTAATTTTCAAAGTTTTGGTTTTTTAGTGTTTAATATGGGGGAAAGTTTGTGCCAATTCTTTGGAACAATTTATTTATATCTTTATTTAACAACTTCCATCCAAAATTGTATCCATAATTATTAAAATATTATTTCACAACATAATATAGTAATGTCAGCATCAAATTTTATTGTACAGATTTTGAAAACATTTCTTGTAATTATAGAACAATAATTAAAGATCACAAGAAATAAAAGTATGTACTTATGATCAATTTATTTCTAGTATTTTTAATGAGTGCATCACAGCTAATTAATTATATTAGTGTGATGATGTTAATCATACCAACAGTTAAACCAATGAAACCAGTAAATAAAAGTATGTACTTATGATCAATTTATTTCTAGTATTTTTAATGAGTGCATCACAGCTAATTAATTATATTAGTGTGATGATGTTAATCACACTAACAGTTAAACCAATGAAACCAGTAAATAAACTTTCATAAGTTTAACTGTACTGTATTGTACAATTTTAAACTAAGTGTGTTTTTTTCTAATAATTTGACATTTTTAACTATGACAGTTTTTTATAGAGCGTTTTAAAAACGCTGCTTGTTAAGAACACAGAGTTTAGCTTGTAACTTGATTACACAGAGAAAGATGTTATGGCAATAATTAAGTAATTAGGTGAAGGCCAGTGTGATAATGTACTAATAGACTTGAGAGTGTCGTCTAATACTCTCATAGATCAAAAATTGTCAGTGTTATCTAACAACTCACAAGAGGTTAAACCCACATATTAAGTAATCATACTACTTTATCTTATCACACATTTAGAGTCTCTACTTTGCAACTATTCCTACGTTTTAAAATTTTACAAACAAAACTTTGTAAATTAATTCAAATAGTTATTTAAATTTTTTTTTAATATTTAAAACCAACATGGCCAACAGCCTCTGCCGACTCTTAACGATTTGTATGGGCGTGTGAACGTTTATTATTCTAAGCAATTATATACTAAAATGGTGCTTAGGATAGTAATATTCCTTTAGCTGTCCCTTCCCTCACAACTCAAACCATATTGTACTAGTAAAATAACTTGGGTATTCAGCTATTTGGAAGGATAGAAGGTTTATATCAATGTCAGCTGTGCCTTATACCAACCTAACCTCTGTTTCAGTGGTTTTATAACGTATCCATACATTACCTTGTGTCTTAAATACAAAATTAATATTTCATTGAGCCAAAAGTAAATACTTCCTACGACATATTTGATTATTTTCTTCAAATATACTGTATTACTATTGAAAAGATGATTTGGGGGCAGCTTAAAGAATTTAGCTATTGCTAATTAACTTATTAAGTTTGACATAGTGAATGAGATAAGCATATTGTGCAAATGATGAATATTAGATCGTAAATAATCATGAAATATTAAATATCTCAAGAGCAATGGGTAAAGCGCAAACGTTGTTTTGTCCTCCCAGTCTAACCTGCCCTCGTTAATCCGGATCTTGCTTGTATAGATTGAAAAAAAAAATGTATTTGAAAACATATATTAAGTAACTTTATTATAAATAATTAGATATGCAAGTTCAAAGGTGTACTTGATTTGTAAATTTCAAAATGAATATAATGTAAATTTCCATTGGATTTATATTTAAGGCGTACACAATGCCTTGAATTGCATGTAAATCCGAAAGAATCCCTTTAACAATAAAAGTTACATAGTACCAGCTTTGTCAGCTTAATAACAGAAGTAAAATAAAATATTGCAAAATAATAAGAGATAATATTCTAAAACATAAGAAAATTTAAAATTATATTGTATATTGAAGAATATCTCGCTCTGAGAATTTATTATTTGTATTTTTAATCAAAGTAATGCACAGTTAAAAATGATCAAAATATACCTCAACAGCTAAACACTTTTTTTCGGGCAGAGGGGGTTCGAAGAGCGTGGAAACTTTTTCCTTCAACACGCCTAGGGGCACAGTAACCAAAACATGATCTGCAGTGAAGGACTGTCCGCCTGTGCAGAGTACCTCAACAGGTGACTGGTCCCATGATATTCTCTGGACTTCCTTATTGAATATTATCTTTTCATTTATTGCTTTTTTCCACTTCCCCTGAAAGATGGAAGTGTACAATTTTTTAACTATAATTAAGATGCTATATTAATATAATAACACTTATAATAGTGTAGATTTAATTACACTTTGCAAGTAATACTTGAATTATTCATGATGTTTGCAATAATTATAATGAATAAAAAATTATTCATATATGCTTAAACCCACACATATACAGGTACTGTGGTATTGACTCACCCACCCATTTAGGTATAATGGTATTGATCCACCTACCCATCCATTAAGCACATACAAATTTGAATGGATTTTTATAATACTGTTTGATAAGGTTACATAACGCTGGTGCAAGTTTCAGTTTCAGCAGTGTGGTTCCAAGTGCTGTAACCCAGCTACTTGGAGCAAAGATTGTGGCAATAGGTTCTAACATTGATTTTATACACAAATACATTTCCCATCCAATGTTAAATTTTGAGTCTCAAAACATCAGATGTTTTTGTGGTCTGTTGTGGAGCGTTAGTGTAGTCCCATATAATGCAGTTTAAACCAGCTGTGGTTGCGGGCCTCACTAACTAAATTACAGGCACAAATATTCCTATTAAATGAGATATATATTGTAGGTGTATATAATCAAGTGTTCTATGCTGGGCCCTCTTAATACCAACATGGCGTCTGCTCAATGGATGCCAACGTGGATACTACTAGAGAGGTCTGAGGTGTCTATGTTAGATGGTAGTTAAGGTTCAGATGTTGTGTAGGGAAGAGAACTGAGTGTCAGGCTTGTCAGTTAGCTGAAAATCAGACCAACACTACATGGTTCGGATTCCACATAAAGCTGTAGGTACCTTATATACCCTGGCTACTACTAATAAATAGCTATTATTAATGACTGGTTATTAATAAATAGCTATTTCTGAGAAACAATTGTCTTAGTTAATAAAATGACTACACTTGTTCATCTACACTCATCACATTAATTTGCCCTTTATATTAATTAGCAAGACGTGTTATGTACAACATTGTTTTGCTCTACAAGCTAGTCAGTGGATTGGTCGACTGCCCTGATTTGCTTGCAAGAATCTTCTTTCACATTCCAAGCGCCACTAGATTTAGAGACCTGTTTGCTAGGAAACACTGTAGCACCAATCACACCCAGCAGTCCACTTGCCTTTGGCTCCAGAATGTGCGTATCGCTCGCATTCAACAACTTGGAAATCTTATATCAGCACAAGTAAACTTTTTTTGCCTCTAGTGAGCTGAATGTGAAGCACTTGGCCAAAGACCTACCTTATTGAGTGTTCTTTGAGTTTCTTATTAGGTTCTGTACATATATATCTTTTTTCCGTATATTTGTTATAATATTCATATTTATTCTTATCTAATTTATATATTTGTTCTTAATCTATATTGCATGTATTATTGTAAATGGGTTTTTACCGTAAATAAATATTCGCATACATCTTGACGATCGGTGTCTTACTAATGAATAATAATAATAAAAACTGCTCCGTGCAAATATCAAATCTTGACAGAGTCCCCAGTTAGTTGTAGTTATTACTCTGTATTAATAGACAGTATTCTTTCTCTGAAATGAATATCTAATTCAATAAATTAAACAATGACATCATTTGTACCCTTAAGACACTGTGGTCTCAAGCAGTCAACGTTATAATATATAAAAAAAGACTTATGTTCCATCACAGATATCTAACTCTACCGTATACGGTAAAAGCGTACACACTGTTTAAGGAATATGTAGGCATCACACACTACACGACTGTGAATTTAGGCTGCGACATTGCTGCATTGAACAAGTATTAAACCTGAATTATTATTATCAGCTGATATTTATTATTGTAATATTCATTTTTAATACGGTTAGTTGATTGAGTTAAATCTGGCAATGCTGCTCAGTCGAAAGCTGTTTGACGCGCTTTAAAGCGGACAGTTGACACACTACGCAAAATTTGTTAACACTCTTTAGCGTGGGATTGAACTGTCTATATAGAGTTAGTTATCTCTGGTTCCATGTTTCTGGGTTTTTCTTTAAGACCATGTACTACTTATGCCTTGCATATATTCAAATGGTCTGCTTGATATTTATAAGGTTTGCTTTCTACTTCAAGAATCAAAATTATTATTATTATCCCACACAATATTTAATTGACAAAAGAGTCGTGAATTTTTACATTATACTTACAAAAAAGCTAAATAAGTATTAACAAAAACATAAAAATGATCAACAAGAAAATTCAGCTGATAAAATTTGAGATAAAAGAGGTTACAGCTTAAAAACCTGAAAGAGACTACATAAAAATACAATTAAACTAATAGAATATTCAAGAGAATGGGAAGTATTTTGTTTGAAATATGTAGACACAAGCTTTTTTAAAATATTAACTTGATATGTCTCAAGCTATTAATATTTTAAGACTTGATAAATAGTTTTATGTCCAAGTACAAGTACTTGACGATGGGAACACATCACAAAGTACAACCTTCATTCTGATTACTTTACTAATCATTTTTATTAATAATAGCTTTACAATGCATCCAAATCATCCATCCTGAACAAACACTATTTGGTATGGATCAATTGATTAACACATATTTAATTTTTAAGTAATGAATAAGAAGGTATCATAGCAAACTAAAATCACTGGTTATACCAGCTATAATTCATCAAAAATATTCTTACGGCAAAGTAAGTTACAAGTTAGAAAATTGAAAGAGGGATCAAAATAAAATCTAAGCAGGAGAAATGTAATAAAAGAGAGCAGTAACAGAAATCAAATTATGTTTACAAAATTAAGTCTCATTAGCTATTTATGCCAAATTAATGTTTTTTTTTTTTTTTTTTAATATAAGGTGGCTTTAAGTAGGAAATAAATTGAAAGTAATCATTCGAACATGTGCATTTTTGAAAATCATAACATCTCACAATCACACAACATTAGTAAGGCTTGAGTTTTGTTGTTTCAGTGTTGTATCCGAGGCGTTTCGGATCTTCCAAGTCAATTTATTACTAGATACAAAACTTATATATTATTTACTTTAAAACCAAAAAGTGTTAAATGACCTCAACAATTAAATTAATGGACAACAAATTTCTATTAAACTAAATGAGAAATGTATATTTATAAGCTGCTCTTTTATAAAAAACATGGACCTAATTAGACAGTAGTCCGGAGGAAATTCACTATGGAGCTAATCAGTTTAAAAAGACTCACCATCAAAATGTCAAATATGTTGGCATAACCTCCATCTTTCCATCGTGTTAAAGAATAGCCTTCACATTCGTGGTATTCAAGAGTTCCTCGTGCTGATGTGTGGTACCACGAATCCGAACCATCTATTGAATTTTGAAATCTTTGAAACCAATTTAAGTACATTTTCAGAGTATTTTCATCAATATCAATCTTGTCTTGTTCAAGTTTCTTACATAAACTGTAAGCATAACAAATATACATATATCAACTCTCTATATACTAGTTTATATGTTAAAAACTTGAAAATGCAAGGAAAATGGTGAAAAGTGATTTCAAAATGCTTACCTCAATTTTAGGTACATTAACAAAGATTAACAGATATTTCTGACTAATAACAAATAAATCAGCTGACTAGCAAAACAGTAGATTTGATGTAAACATCTGATTTAAGACTTTCACAGATTACTTGATTACTATCATCAGCTGTTAAATGTGTGTTACACATTGTACTGGCAAATTGAACTGTAGATACTGTCACATAAATGATCTTTTTTTTTGTTATTTTTCATCTGATTTTTAAGAACGTTATACCATTGGATTCGTAATTAAATTTGGTAAAGAATATTATTCTATGTTTGTTATAATTATTGGTTTTTTAGTGATTTAGAAATACAAACTTTAAATGGCCGTCATTTTGAAATTGTTGATACAGGAAAACCATTAATTTTTGTAAAAATGGATCTTTATGATATAAGGGGCTATACAAAATTCCATATTAATACATCTTTTTGTTCTTAAAATATAAATTTAAAAGTAAAAAAAAGTGCCTGCAAGAATAACCTTTTAAAAACCTTAAATATGATATTTTTTATTTTAAATTAACTAGAAACAATCACCAGGGGAGGTATCAGAGAGTTCAGAGACACCCTTTATTGATGAAAACACATTCACACGCATATATACATATACGTGCTTCGCTTGTCATAATATGAAAAACAATAATTAAATCTAATATCCAATTCAGAACAGCTGATGTTATGTATAATTTACTACTTTAACCGACTCATGGTTGATGGCCTGCGAACAGCACATGCCCAACAGGTTTTTTCCACCACAATATATGTTCTTAGTACAGTCACTGCTAGAAGTAGGGATCTGTCATAACAACAATGATCTCAAATGCCACAGTGTTTACATCGGCTTGGTCCTATTTTGTTGTTTAATCAATTGAGTAGTATTGAAGTATTCTTAATGATTTTAAATGATAGAGTTATTGCCAGTTTCAACAACATAATTAAATTTGTTCTAACTATGGTTAAATTATTTTACCATCATTGGTTTGATATGTTTTGTACGGAACTGTACCTTGCAGCTAAGGAAGGGAACTGTGGTGGGAGAATTAAACATTATCTCCCCTCAACACGCCAATTAGTTTGAGTTTATGAATAACTGCAGACAATTATTTTTAATTTTAAAAGTTTAGCCTACCACAATGTTATTCAATTTGTTTTATTTGACAGCTGTTAATTAAATAAATCAATCAATTAATATAGCTCCATAAGAATTTTGGAGGTCAATGGGACGGAGTCCTGAGGTTGGAGAGAAATATCATTTCTTAATGAGCCTCTAGGGGCCCAGATAAACCTATGTACAAAATTGTAAGTCGATTGGACGTATAGTTTTGGAGAAATCGAGATGAGTGATAAATGGCTTTTAAATGTATAGATTTTATGGTTCTCAACTTTATTCAATTTGTTTGAGAATAACAAACAAACAAATAATACTAACATAGACAGTTTAATGTTGCACCCGAGTTAACTTACCAATTTTTTAATTTCTGAAAAAAAAGGGTATTCATTTTTCAATTAAGCTCAATAAAATTATTTACTCAATATCACTATCATGGTCTTCTGGGTCCGGCCGTGTCAAACTATGTACAATATCAAGATCTCACGTTTCGGCCTTGTTATATTACTCATAGTTTTACATGTCCTAGTGTTTCTACGTAGCCCTGAAGATGGCACTCTATAACGAGGTTGAAACGTTGGATCTTGATATTGCACATAGTATATATAGTTTGACACAGTCGGAACCAGAAGACCATGATAGTGATATTGATTATATTGACCGTAGAAGCTCCTCCAGGAAAATTATTTACCATGTAGCAAATACTTAAGTTACGGTAGTTGCCACCTAAGTTTATACTCTGTGTTGATCAGCTTTCCTCAGCTATTAAAGGGCCAATTGGTGATCAGGGATTGGTGTGTTGGAAAATAGTATGCTTGTCTTAAGGGAACGTTTATCAAGTTAGTTGTAGCCCTCTCTCTCTCTCTTCCATATTTTTTTAATTAATTCATTTTAATTGTCAAAAATTATCAAGATCTTGCTGTTGTCCCTTCCCAGTAAAGCTATTCTTAAAGTGTCTGGTAAGTCCCAAGATTTGCGGACTGGAACACTGTACTATCATTTGAACTAATTCATAGTTCATGGGCTGACAATTGCAAATATTAGTTTCAATAAACATAATTTTATTAAACTGGACAATACTTAAATATGATAGGGTTCTCTATAATACATAGATCCTTTTATAAAGCTCAAATTACATTTGTTTCCCCAAATCTAACTTTCATAAGTTCCTAATGAATTCTTTTGCCCTGTTTACTGTCAACAAAATATTTTCAACATTGATTCGGAATAGATGGAGAGCTATAATTAAATTTGATTGGATACATCCACTCACGTTTGATTAATGTAGTCACCCAAACTCCCTTCAAAAATACATAACGTCTCTTCATCTTTCATTACTTCTTTACACAACGACAAAAGTTCCAATTCAAGGTCGTCATCAAAAAAAGATCCATCTGAAATGATTGTCCGAGACTTGTATAAGTCATATGAGTTGTCGGTAATCAAACCAGCTGATGTTCCTAATGAGTGTACAACGTTGTTTACACGGCCATGGACCCACTGTGCACCTAACTCTACAACTGCTTCATCTGTAAAACATAAGATTATGAAACTGATATTACTGATATCAACACACAGTTATAAAAAATAACTCCAAACAACTATATACTAAAAGTGTACTCAATAGATATTTTAAATGCAATATGAAACATAGCGTTTGGTTGTAACCTAACAAGAAACCTCGAGGTTTGTCATTAAATTGTTCAATTCAAGTGAACATCACAACAAGATGAATTTATTACATAATAAGTACAAAATGTACAAATATTACAGTGATCGATTTCAGTAAACCACACTTACATTCTTCAGTCCAGAGGGATTCACAAAAGAATAAAATTGTTGTTCAACCGCATTACTTTTATACTTGCCACAGCAAGAATACTAATGCCTGCTTGATGGAATCACCAAAATGACTGATGAAATATTACTGGCTAATTACTATTGGTTTTTACTTATGTTTTCTTATTTTCTGAAAATACATTATGATAAACTATCTCAGAATCTGCTGATTCATAAATCTGACACCATTATTTTTTTCTTAAAAAAAAACAATATTCTTCCCATACACACATAATCTTAACCTTACTACAAACTTTGAGATAGGCCTATCTAAATTAGTATATCTCTATACAATAGATAAATGTCTATTGTATTTAAACTTTAGTTACTTTTCAGTAGGCATTTTGCTATGTTTGATATTTCTAATTTTTTATTTTTAAAGAAAGACATGGTTTCTTTTTCGTTGACATTTACAGTCTGACCCATGTGAAATACATCACAATTATTACAGATAATTCTATATCATCCAGAATTATTGAATTTATCTTCACTTTCAATATTATGATGTGAAAATTTGGAAAAAGTTTTTCCAAGTCTTAAAAGTTACTCTCAAATTAAATTTATTAAATCTATTAGCAACTCTTAGCATTGAATTGTTTAATGTTTTAATACCACATCACATAAAACTTACTGTATAATATTTTTGAAAATAGTACTACACATATATGCACGCAACCCTTGCCCTCCTAGTCACTTCAAGAAGGGGTTTCTCCAAGGGGGGGGGGCTTGCCTTCCTTTGAAGTTATTAAACTTAAAATGGTGCAGATCTGCCACATTTTCTCTACTTGGGAAGATTTGAATATTAATTAAAACTACAAACTGTAGAACTTCTGCTAACTGAAACTTTTTTAACTAAAACAGTTTTATTCAGTTAAATTGCAGCCTTTAGAAAGTGTATAGTCAAATGAAATATTATTAATAGAATACCCTTAACACATTTCTTCATAATTTGTTAAACGATGTACATTTCAACTTCTATGAAGTCATCTTCAGGTAGATCTAGAATAAAATTCAGGTTGTCATCATAATAAAAATAAACCAATTATGATGTCCAAATTATTCACAGCTGTTGATAAAATGTGTGTGTGTGTATATATATATATATATATATAATATATATATATTATATATATATATATATATATATATATATATGTATGTATGTATATGTATTTGGTAAAATTAATTTGTAAATTTTAATAATCTTTCAAAAAGTACATTTTTAGAAATTGTGTCTTTGTCATTTAATAGAAAATTTGGATTGTTCTTTGCACTTTTATAAATTTCGATCGAGACGTTCTAAGCTTGACATTAAACTACTTTTCTTACAAGTATGTAAAATTTCAAGATTTTTTCTATATTTTTGTAAGTGTGCCATTTTTTCTGTAAGTATTAAAATGTTATGCATATTTTAAATTTTGTGACGTTTTTAATGCTTTAATATGTTAATCGAATCTTGTCTTCCCAAGAACGTCCAGTTTGTCCAATATAGTGACTTTGACAATCATTACAGTTTAATTTGTAAATGCCACTATTATCAAATTTTGAAGACTGTTTAATTTTATTTGTTTTATTTTTTTATTATTTTAATAAGACTACCAACAATCTTACGTTCTTTCAAGACAAGATATGATGAGCGTATTAAAGCATTAACAACATCACAAAATTCAAAATATGCAGAACATCTTAATACTTACAGAAAAAAATGGCACACTTACAAAAATATAGAAAAAATCTTGAAATTTTACATACTTGTAAGAAAAGTAGTTTAATGTCAACCTTAGAACATCTCAAAATGTATTAAAGTGCAAAGAACAATCCAAATTTTCTAGTAAATGACAGACACAATTTCTAATAACTTACTTTTTGGAAGATTATTAAAATTTACAAATTAATTTTACCAAAAAAATGTATATAGATATTATCAACAGCTGTGAATAATTTGGACATCATAATTGGTTTATTTATATTGTTTTATAACCTACATATACCTGAAGATGACTTCATAGGAGTTAACCCAAGGAGTGTTGGTCATAATTTTGTGTAGTGTCCGCCAAATTTTCAGTGATTTGTAATACTTTTTTTTTAAATTCGCTGTATATTTATTATTAGAATTAGAAAGATGAAACTTGTATAATTTTTATTAGTAATAAATTAATTTTAATTATTGATAATGGAAAAATTTTTAAAATTTTTAAAAAGTTTTTAAACATAATGTTATTTATAAATTTTTTATAAAAATAAATTTTATAAGTAGATTGACGGTCATTTATGTATATAAAATTATGATATTAGAAAAAACTGAGATATACAAGTTGTGCAGAATTTCATTCTGAACAAAAAAAAATATAATTATGTATGGCAAACATTTATACAACATATATTTATGAAGTAACAATATGTTGCCTAGCAACGAATATGCCAACTTTAGCATGCATAATTATAATGTTTATAAACCACGACACGGATCACCCATGATCACTAATAATATATAATAATAAGTCGGCACTGGTGGCGCAGTGCTGTAACCCAGCTACATGGGGACAAAGTGTTTGGGAGATTGTAGGCGATAGGTTGGATGCTCGGTCCTCTTAATACCGACATGGCGTCCGCTTGGTGGTTGCTATCGGCGTGGACACTACTAGAGGAAGTCTGGGGTGTCCATGTTGGGTGGTAATTCATTGTGCGGATGTTGTGTGGGGAGATAACTGAGCATCAGGCTTGTCAATTAGCTGAAAATCAGACCAGCACTACGTGGTTCGGATTCCACGTAAAGCTGTAGGTCACTTAGTTGCCCCGGCTGTTGGGCTATTAATAAATTGCCCTTTCTGAGGAACAGTTGAACTCAGTTAGTAACCAGACTACACTCATCCATACTCATCCTACACTCATATAACCATTCATATTCGCCTTAAAATACGCACAACGTTGTGTCGGCGTCTCATATGTAAGAATGTAAGAATATACAAACTATAATACACAAACACTAAAAGTCACACAAAGCATAACACAACACATCAACAAACATAAACAACTGCCGGCTTGTATGACGATCGAGACTGGCGAGTTGATTGACAGATGACGACGGAAGAAGTAAACAAAGAATTATTTCTGCCACTGTGCCTCATCTGACAGTCCATAGAGCAAAACCAAAGACATGTAAACAAACACTGATTCACGGCCTTTCAAATGATATATATTTGAGACGACTTTGACTTTTTCCCGACTGGTGAGCGACATTAAGTCGAGTGAGCGCACATCGCCTCAAATTGAGGCGGTAACAGTTTTAGGAAAATACCGATCGCCTCAATTTGAGGCGATCAACACTCCTTGGGTTAAATGTACGGTACATCATGCAACAAATTATGAAGAAATGTGTTAAAGGTATTCTATTAATATTTTATTTTATAAAACAGTTTACTGAAACCATTCACCAAATATTGGATGTTATGAATCAATCTTTTGTGTGAAACAGAAAACTATAGAACTTAATTTTTAAACATTACTTGAAAACAATTAAAGTAAATTATTTCAGCTCTTTTATTTATAAGTACAAAAGCCAAAGACCATTGACTGACTGGTCAGAGTTTCTAAAAAACCATTAGGCTTTAGACCATGAAACTTGGCACAACAATTCTATATATGATCTAGATGCATAATGATTTTTACAAGGTGCGGCCAGAATGTAAGTTCATTCAAGCTGTTAAAATGAAATAAATGGGCGTACAAAAATTTAATTTATTGTATAAAAACCTGTTTATTCTAAACCATTTTTCAACATAGCTTCCACCATTTTTTTAGCATTTATTGTAGTGTGGCACTAACTTTTGTATTCCTTTGTCATAAAAGTTTGCCGCCTGTGACTTTGACCAAGTAGAAAAATATTCTTTAATATCATCGTCGTCATAGAATCATAGGAAAGTCCAGCGATATTGGATTTAAGGTTTAAGAACAGGCAAAAGTTACTAGAAGCAAGGTCCGGACTGTATGGAGGGTGGTTGAATTGCTTCCATTCGAATTCATTAAAAAGTTGTAGTGTCAGATTTGCATTCTGAGGGCGAACATTGTTGTGCAACAAAACAATGCTGCTGGACAGCATTCCATGGCGCTTGTTCTGTATTGCACGGTGCAGTTTCCTATGCGTCTCGCAGTAAGCTTTAGCTACCGTGAGAAAGTATTTGTTTCACCCCACAGTAGAAAGTCAATTAAAAGAACACCATGCCTATCCCAAAAAACTGTGCACATGATTTTCCTGTTTGTTAACATTAGCTTTGATTTTTTTGCTTGTGACGATGTGTGCCTTCATTCTATCGATTGCCGTTTTCTTTCTGGTGTATCATAGGCTTTCCAAGTCCAGCGTGCACAATTTTCGGTAGCTGTGACCAAAGATGGACACCCACTTCTTTTCTCATTGTGCACGTTGGTAAGTGGTTTACCCATCTACGAATCATTCAATCATTCATTATATTAGGTCCATAAATTTCACAGATCTGTTTATGAATTTCAACCTGTTTGATGTTTCTTGTATTGAGAAACCTATTTATAGATCTAATTTCACAATCGGCGGGGTTTTCAATTAACTTCAACATTTTAAAGAAGCAATATGATAATTACAAGCGTCAGCTGCTTCATAATACAACAACAATGAAGCCGCGCATGAGTGGAATTGCATCGCTATGCTGTAAGGGCAAAACATACAAATTAACTTACTTTCTCGATGTCCCCTGTATAATATTTTCTCTCAAAGAGCTTAAAATTAAGTGGATAATAAAGCCACGATACTGGCAAATCAAAACCTCTCCAATCATTCATAATACGAATGAGAAACCTTAGGACTGTGCAACTTCAGAAAATAAGTTACTTTTGAACAATGTAAGCTTTCAATATGAAAAAAAAGAAAAGAAAATTACGAATTATTTAACTTTATTGTTGCTAAAGAAATATAAGCTTTTTGATCTTAGTACATACTGTTTCGCATTAGCCTACTTTAATTCATTTCAAGTAACTGATCAATGTTAACAACAACAATAAACATAAAATGTATAGAAACCTTGGGTAGCACCTGTGTTCGAGGTAGGTGCTTTGGGGGCATAGCAAGTAAAACACACATTCCCTCTATTACTATAAACCTATGTAGATATACCTGACTACATACAATTTATATTAATGTAATACAATAACTATTACAGCATGCGGCAAGCAGAGAAGAGTAAATACATTAGGCTTGACTGTACCTCCTCCTGCACTTGTTCTTTACGCTTTAACTATAGTGTAAGTCATCACGTGTATTGCCTGAATAAGTTGTGTAAAAGTTCAAACTGTGGATATCTATAAGTTTGTTTATCAGATGGTTTGTTAGTGATTTGTCCCTCATATGAAATCTTTTTTAAAGTTTGATACAGTCTTTATGCAAAGGACTTATAGAGGGATCCAAAAAGCACTGGCAAGGAAATTTGTTGAGATATCTTTCACTGCATTGATTAAAATTACTCAAAAGTGTCCAAACATCCTGAAAATAATCACTATAAAACATGTTGGTTGTTGGTGTGGTTAGTCAACCACTGAGCCACAAGGCTGGCAAACAGTCTTTGATATGAAAAAATCTCATTTTTTACCCAAATTTTTGTTATCAGAACTTAAATAGGGATGCTGGTAGAGGTAATATGAATACTAGAGAAGTCTGGGGTGTCCATGTTGAATGGTAGTCGAGGTTCGGATGTTGTGTAGGGAAGAGAAATGAGCGTCAGACTTGTCAGTTAGCTGAAAACCAGACCAACATTACGGGGTTCGGGTTTCACGTAAAGCTGTAGGTTCCATAATTGCACTGGCTATTGGGCTATTAATAAATAGTCCTTTCTGAGCTAAGTCGAAATCAGATAGCCACAATGATTACACTCGTTCATCTACACTCATCACACTCATTCGAAATCCATATTCGCCCATATCTTGACGATCGGCGTCTTAAGACTAAATAAAAATAAATAAATATTCCCCTTACTTCAGTTAAAAAAGGTTTTACTGTAAACACAAATTGCTTAAAAAAAGAATTACATATTAACCCTTCTCGGACTATTGACGGATATATCAGCTAACAATATTATAACCAGCGGACAGGTGGCGGATATATCAGCTTACCTGTTTAGCCCTTACGGACGAAAGACGGATATATCAGCCATTTTATCACAATGTTTTATCGACTCTTTTTTTTTAAACATTGATTTTGTTGAGAAATATAACTATTGTTAACATTATATACGCTATTGTTATTATATAGTTTGGTCTAGAATGGGAAATTTTATGGTGTAGGTTGGCAGCACTCACTGTCAGTGACGTAATGTTGGCACCTTTTCTGTTCGCAACCAGTGTGCGTTGATTACTGTTTCGCGCCAAAAGCATTAGTTGACATTAGTCATCAGTCGTGATCAGTGCACTGTAGTGCAGTGCAAACATGAATTCCAACGTTAATGATGATGATATTATTGAACTGTTGAATCGGTCTGTGTCAGAGAGTGATTTTATCTATTGTAATGAAGACATACAAGATGAAGCAGGAAACTTATCTGATAGAAGTATAATTGAAGAGGATGTTAATACCATGGACAGTGACATTGTGCGCAGTGATGAAGACGACTCTGTAAATAATAGTTTAGTGAATACAGTCAATAACCCTGTTGTACATAATGTAAATAATTATTTGCTATGCAGTGAAGATTTCAGTAAATATAATCTTGATGATAGGCCGGCCATAATGTTGTAAATAATATAAACGGTGTAAATAATACAAATGATGTAAATATTAACGACGAAGATGTGAGTGTTCACCATGACACTAGTGAACAGGGCAATACTTCAAGTTTCTTGGACTGTGATCAAGAAAGCCTTCCATCTCCCATACCTAGCACTAGTAGAAATATGGCCACTAAAAGAAAATTACCTAACGATGGTGGTGGTAATAACAAGAAACAGCGAGTGTGTAAAACCAAACAACTTCGTACAGAATAGGACAAAAACTGGGCCAATGTTTCAGACTTTGATGCAGGACCGATGGCTCTATTACTGTAAGTAACCCACATCAAGGACATAACTTACCTTCATCTATTGATGCTTCTTCCAAACCATTTGATTATTTTCGCTTATTTTTTAGTGATGATTTGATGGATAAAATATGTCATGAAACTAATTTATTTGGTAAAAAAACTTTGATAAGAGGATTATTATTGCTAGGCCAAATACTAAGAAACGTTGGGCTGACACTACAACTAACCAACTATACGCCCTTCTAGGTGTAATTTTGAATATGGGGTTACACCCTTTACCAGATCTGAAAACTACTTTCCTCAAAAGTGGGTTAATAAAATGCCTTTTTATGGTGATGTTTTTAACCGAGATAGATTTTTAGATATCTTTTGGAACCTACACTTCAGTCATGAAGAGGGAAGTGATCGTGATCTAAAAATCAGAGACGTACTTAATGCAATCAAAGAGAAATGCATGTTATTTTACATTCCAAGCTCAAATGTCTCAGTAGATGAGAGCACAGTTTAAATGTCCACAGTAAACAGAGGAAAAATAGTTTTCAAAGTATACAACCCAATGAAGCCCACAAAATTCGGGTTGAAAGTTTTTGTACTCTCTAATGCTCTAAATGGATACATATGCAATTTTAGCCCATATTATGGAAAGCAAGATGATTCTAATGATGATTTGCTCAAAACAACTAAACCTGTGCTAAATCTTTGTGACAGTCTCGTTAGAGATCCATTGGACTCCCCCTCCGGCCATCACATACTTGTAGATCGCTACTATAACAGCCCTGAACTAGCTGATGAGCTACTGAAGAGAAACATGTTTGTAACAGGAACCGTTATGGGGAATCGAAAAATAAATGCTAATTTTATCAAAAAATCTCAAATGTGGAGAAATTGAAGCTCGGAGAAATGGGGAAACTGCTGTGATCTTTTGGAAGGATCAAAGAGTAGTTACGGCTCTTTCTACAAAACATAAGTCAGCCGTAATGACATGACAGAGGTACCAAACAAAAACCCTAACAGTCCTCCAGTTATGAAACCAGACCTAGTATTGGATTATATACAAAATATGGGCGGGGTTGATCGCAGTGATCATATAAATCTCGAGCTACCAATTCATGAGACGAACAAAAAGTGGTACAGGAAACTCTTCTTCTGGCTTCTCGAAGTGTCGGTCATTGATGCCTACATTCTTCATAAAATTGTTCAAATGGAGAATAACAAATTACCACTGTCACATAAAAATTTTCGACTGTCTTGTTGAAGATCTGGTGATGGGATATATAATGTCAAAAACAAATCTTCAAATACATGTAAATCTCAAAATACATGTATTGCAAAACCATATCTTCATCTAGACATTTGTTTTGAGCTATACCATACTAAAAAGGAATTTTAATTAAAAGAAAGAGGACTAAATAATGGCAATAATGATTATTTTACGTAACTGATTTTTATAATTTTATATTGTTTCAATTTTTTTATTATTGCAATAAATTTTATATAAGCAATTGGCGTGTTATTTGTAACCTATTCTACATCGTACAAACCATAGTTTGATATATCCTTATTGATCCAATGTATAGCGGACGGGAGGCGAATATAACAGCCAATGTTCCAATGTACAGCGGACGGGAGCGGATATATCAGCCAAAATAATTAACATGAAATTGCATTAAAAAAAATTATTTGAAACAAAACATATGTTTTGTTTGAAGTTTTATACATAGAGGATTTAAAAAAATTATGTAAAAGTAAATTTCATTTTTTGACCCCGACCCTAAATATACGTCAGTTTTACAGCTGGTATACGGCCGCCCGGGAAGGGTTAACTAACAGTTCTCTTTGGGAACATAAGTTTAGACAGCTTAATGTATAAAATATCATATAGTTTCGGTACATGTAACATTTTCAAATATTATTATTACAAAGTAGATCAATTTAAGTATTTTAATTGAAACATCATAATAATTGTAAATTTTTATTGTATGATATAATACCATTTTTTGAAGAGAGAATTTGTCACAATACTTACAACAATAATTCAAAATAAAACCAAAACCTACTTTAATAAACCATGCAGTGATTTTTACTTCCTGAATAATATTCTAAGATTAAAGTTGTGTAAATAGATTATTAATCTCATTAGGGGTTAATTGTTAGAGAGGACTTTACAGTCCTAACTTCGCCCCTTTAATAAAAGCATTTTTCATTGCATTATCTGTGTTAATATATTGGAATGTAATTTTCAAAAGATACACAAATTAATTATTGTACATGGCTATGGGGATTATAATATATTACCCAATTGTGATGTAAAAATCCTCCCTCCAATGCGGTCTGCAGCTTCCAATATTACAAAGTTAGTTATGTTACTTGATATCAGTCTTGAAGCAGCAGCAATTCCTGCTGCACCTGCTCCAATTATTATTATTTTTGGATGTTCCATCACTAAAACCTAAAACAGATTATAAATTATAAAAATCTATTACCATCATTTGAGCTAAGGTATTTGCCTGGAAGGTACCCTGAAAAGTGAGATGAGTTGGAAAATGGTTTTTATCCAAATTCGATGATTTGAAGTCAAAGTTAACTACTTTGGGCTAGTAATTAAACTTTCTTTTCTTCTAATGTCTCCACCAGTAATATTTTTAACATGGTATTCAATCGTTATTTAGGGTCCAAACCCTTACTGAAAATTAAAGTATTTTAGCCTATTGTGCTTTAAATGTATCCAAAATTGTATTTAAAACAATTTAAAAGCTTTAGGCTACCACAAAACAATAGACAGACTATCCTACTTTATTAAATATTAGTAGGCCTAACTCTTTTCTTTCTTCTTCTTTTAGATTAAAAATTCACTCACCATTTCACATGAGTCTGCAGGCCTTTGCATCAACTTTTTACCAATTAATCGTTAGCTTGCTATAACGGATTCCAAAACTGGAATTGCTAGCCTTAATTATTGAGCCACCACAACAAAAACCTACATAACTGTGTTGTTAAACTTCTTTAGTTCAATATTACTAGCAAGAAATTAATAATTTAGTCTTAGCTTGACATAACATTTTCTTTAAAATATCTCGGGTTTCTGAAATTACACTTATCAAACCTTAAAAATGTTCAGCTCAAATTGGCGATTTAGTATTAATGTGTATAGAAAATTGCCACGTTTACAAAACATCATAATGAAACTGAAATTACTTTATTTCGACCACCAAGACAGGCCTATTTGACATATAACAAAAGTTGTTTTTCTTAAGTAAAAATGTCAACAATTTTCATTAAATATATTGTAATATATCAAATTCATTTTGCATCAATAAACCGAGTTAAATAAATGAATTTAACTGAAGGGAGCAATCTTAAATTAGCCGTTTAGCTACCTACAATCTATAGGTCTGCTACCTACAAAATAGTCTGTTTTATTGGGAAAAAAATAATATACCAGCTAATTCATCTTCAGAACATCCTGGTTGTTGTGATCTTCATCAGCATTCAAATTCAGTGCTGTTATTTAACTTTAAAATTAAAAACACATCATTAAATACAACAAACTAAAAAACCAACAAAACACATTCACTCAAAAACCCCCCACAAACTGTCACACCTGAGCACCTTAAATACGGTTCAAAAAACCCTCACTAAAAGGGCTCCCAAAATTTCCCCCTAATCTGTCTGAAAAAAGGAGGGAAAAACAACCGAAGTGAAAAGGACTGTTTTCGTGGGTTTGTTGAAAAACAACCAAACCATTGGGTTTTTTTCCGTTTTTTTTTGATTGAAAATCATCGTCAAAACCGTCACTCGTTCTTTACCTTACCCGTTTTGGCAAAATTTTGAAACCTTTTTTGGAAAAGTGAATTTTTACCAAAATAAATTTCCTCAAAACAAAATCAGTTGTTTAACAAATAAACATTTAGTATTTTTCCCAATTTTCCCAAATTTCATTTCTTTTAACTTTAGGATATTTTAAGCAGTTTTTTACAAAAAAAATAATTGAGGGACCGGGTTTGTTTTAATAAAACTAACTATTATTGATAGATCTGACCTTGGTTTTTGTTTTAAAAAAACAAAACCTATCCCCAAACCCGCGCCCCTTTCCTTTGTATCCCCCCCCAATTCATTTCTGTACCAGGGGCGCGGACAAGCCACGGGACCCCTTTCCCACGCAGTATTCCCCAATATTGCTCACTGAAACTCAAAAATTCCCTAGGAAACACAACGATTAAAAACCCGCCTTTTTCCCTTTTCCCTTTAAAAGGTAAACATTATTTTGCCCTTGGTCTTCGTCAATAAGGGGAGCTGTGTAAACTTAAAATTAAAAAAATTACTGTATTTTTTAAGGGTTTTTGTTTATTTTTTTCTTTTTTATCTTTTCCCATTAGGATTTAAAATTTTGAAAAAGAAATTTAATTTTTTATAGTATGTAAAGTTTTTTTTCCCTTTACTCTAACTTTCATTTTTTTTAATTTTTTTGTCTACTTGTGTTTCTTTTATATTAATCGTGTTTTCTAAAACTTTTTATTAGCCCCCAAAATTTAAATTTTTTGGTTAAAAATTTATTTATTTAGTTAGTTTTTTGTCTGCCTAGTAGAAAAACCATTGACCCCAAAAAAACGTTCTAAAAGCTTGGGTTTTTTTTTTAAAAAATCAAGCAGTAGTTTCCCAAATTTTTCCCGATTTGAAAAAAAGGATATTCATACCTTTGGAACCACCTCAAACCTAAAGGGACCACCTTAAAAAGAAACATCAAAATTATTTATTTTAGCAAATCTAGATGACACTTTAGAAGATGCCCCTACTTTTTCCCAAAAGGGGAACAGGTCCAAATTCTGCAAGAGGGCAACGACGGTTAAACGAGATATTTGGCGACATTTTTTCAAGATCTAAAGTCCAATAGCCGTTTTAACCAAGCTTTTTCGGAACTTCAAATACAAAACAGGTAAAAATGATCAATCTCCCAATTTACAACTCCAATAAAAAAAGCCTAGAAAGTTGATAAACAAACAACAAAAAAAAGGTTTACTTTGAATTAAAAGAGCTATCCAACTCAAAATTAAAGAATAGCCCACTTTTTTAAGTTGCCCAAAATTTTGCAGAGGGCTACTTGCCTTTGGGTTTTTTTATTGAGAATGAAAAAATTTTGTAAAACTTGTCAAATCTTTTGAACCTCTTTAAAAACTCCCACCGGGAAAACCGCAAAACCCATAAAAATAAATTAATGATAGGTATTTAGAAAAAAGGGGAAACTTTTTGGGCTAAATTTTTTTTAAAGCTAAATCTGTGCACTGACTTCCGATATGTGGACCTCGCAAAATAACAAGGGCTTCCTATCAGTGAAAAGCTCACTTCATTCAAGGAACAACCCCTCCATTCTGCAGTAAAATGAAACTCAGAAAGTAGAAAAACCCCCATACGGGTGAGAACTTTTCAGGTCACAAAAAAAAGAAAGGGGGGACTGATTGGGGCTTTAAAAAAAAAACGTTTGCTTTTGGAAACCAGAAAAATGCGCTGAAAAGGTAGATGTGAAAGGGCGACTCGGGGGTTACCATCTAGGATGTGCTCCCACATACGTCAATCTTGTTTTTTACAGATGTATTGGAAAATTTCCTGACTTTCACAACTGAAAACTTGAAAGGGACAGAAGTTTTCGCAAAAATATTTTGGTTATTTAAAAAAGCAGTACCCAGGGCTCCCCAAAACCCTCTCTGAGGGGAAAAACCCAAAATTTTCAGTTTTGATCCCCAAAAACTGAAAAAAAGAGAATGCCATTTCGAGGGAAACCCTCACATATTTCAAAAATTGGAGCGTTTAGTCAAATCAAAAGAGGCTAAATTATGTGTTCATCTTATTTTTTAATGTACCTGGTACCCCTTAACAGCATTTGAGTGGAAAGGGTTTTTGAGGGGATTTCTTTCCCCACTTTTTTGAACCCACTCCATGATTTAACAGGGGAGATGTCGGGAGAAAAGTATGCGACTTCATCAGTTGAAATTTACCTCTTTTCCAAAGGAAACCAAAGGGCAGAAAAATGGGGAACTCCTAGCACACATGAAGGGGGCCAAAATCAAAGAATTCTTCCCGTTTGAAAATCACTGTCCAAAAAAATTTGGCTTCATACAATCCCAAGAATTTTTCAAAAATTTTTTTTGGCCAAGGCAACAATATTAGATCCCCCTTTAAAAAGATAGCTTTTGGATACAAAAACGAAACCCAAAAAGCATGAATCAAGTCATCGTGAAACCCAACAAGACTTTAGAAGACACAGGGGTTGTTGTTTCACAAGGAACTGTAGAAGCAACCGAAAAGCCCCCCCGAAAGAAAGAAAATTTGGAATTTTTTCCCAAAGAACAAAAAGGCAAAAATCAATTAAAAAACCAACAAACCCAACGACCAGCAATCCCACTGCAAGACATGGGGTTTTGAATTTGTCTCAGCCTTTAAATTGACACTGAAAAAATGGATCCTGTCAGTTATTGGAAAAAATATGAAGAACCTACCCAAGTTTAGCACCTTTAGCCAATAAATTTTATCAATACCAGCAACCTCTGTTCCTTCAGAACGAGAAATTTTTCCTAAACTTTGACAGTTTTTGGGGAGAGAAAGAAGCGGGAAAAAACCCAAACTTTTTTGACAAACTAGTTTTTCTTAATGCAAATAGCACTTTAAATTTAAAAAATAAATTTATAAGTATTTTGATTTTTTTTCTTTTCAAAAAATTAAATTTATTTTGAAATAAAAATTTTTTTTATCTAAAACTGAAAATGTTAAATGAACTTTTTTTGAAATATAATTTCAAGTTGAAAACATTTTAAAGGGGTTTCCTTTAAAATTCTATTATTTCTTTGGGTTGTTTAAAAAACACTTTTTTTCCCAAATTTTTTCCAAAATTTAAACCATTTTTAAATGAAAAAATTTTTGGAATTTATGTACATTTTTCCCATGGGCCCTAATAGTTGAATTTTTAAATTTATTATTTTTTTAAATGTTTCAGGGTTGAAACTTTGTAAAAAATTTGTCATAGATTTTTTTACTTTGGTTATACTTTTAATTATGCTTATTTTTAATTGTGTTTTACTTATGTAGAAATTTAGTATCAAAATCATTTAAGTGTATCAGTACTTTTTCATTTTAGGGGAGAAAAATAGTTACACACTAAAATTCTTTTTTTCCTAAGTTATTATTTTAATTTATGATTTTTTTTTTAATTTATGTTCCCCGTATCTTAATACTGAAATTGTTCAATTTATTATTTTGCATTTTTCGTATTGCTACTGTGAAAAAAAATTTAAATTGGTGGGCCTTGTGTAACTTTGTTTGTAATTTTAAATATGCCGGGATGTTATTTTAAAAGTAGCTAAAAATTTAAGTTTATTCAGAAACATTTTCATATCAAAATTTCCATAACTAACCTTCATGAAAATAATTAATTACAAAGGGTTAAGCCTTTTATTTTAAATATTTTTCAAAAACGTAATACTTTAAGTAATTTTTTTTAATTTGTTATGTAATTTTGCCCCATTCAAATTTGTTCCTTAGAAAATTTTTTAACTTTGGGGGACTAGTAAGCCTAAAAACAATTTTAGTTTTAAAAATCTACAAAATATTTTTTTAGGTCCCTTAAAATTTTTAACCTTGTCATACCCGTTATAATTTTATTAAAATTTTTTTAAAATTTGAAACCAAATTTTTTAAAATTTAAAAGTTTAAAAAAATTTTGGGTTAAAGTTTTTTCATAAAATTTTGATTTACCCCTTGCGTTGTTTAAAGGAAAATTGGGCCCCTAAAAATTTTAAAGTAACTCAAAATTTCAAACTGCATATTTGAGTAATGTTAACTTTTTTAACCCAGTGCAACACATTATTATTTTATGCATTTAGAGTGTGTCATTTTTTTAAAAGGGAAAACCCGAAAAATTTAATTTATTTTTTAAAAAAATTTTGGGCTTGGGGTTTAATAATTTAAATTTAAAATTTTTTTTATTTTAAATTTTTTAAAATTTTTTAAAATATGTGTAATTTTGAACTGTCAAAATTAAAAAAAATCAAAAAGATGGCAATTTTTTAAAAAAAGAATAAAAAATAATTTCAACCCCATTTTATAAAGAAAACTCAGTAGGCATAATATCAAAATATTTAGTGCAATTTGTATTTTTTTAAATAATAGTTTGAAATTTTAATTTAGTTTTTTCGCTCCCAAATAAAATTTAATGTCTGTATTTTAATCAATAAGTTATTAAAAAACTTTTTGGGTTCCAAAATATTATAATGTTTTTTTTTGCAAGCCCAAATTTAAATATTGTAGTCCTAAATAATTCTAAAACTTTCCCATATTAAATTTATTACATAGCGATTCACCAAAAAAAAAATAATAAAAAAAAAAAATAATAAAAAAAAAATAAAAACAAAAACTACCCCCAAATATGATTTGGGGTTAAATTTTTAGTTTTTTGGGTAAATTAATTTAAAATAAGTTTTAATTTTTTAAAAACCCCTCGACTCCCATTTCAATTTTTTCTGTCAACTACTACCCCTTAAGATTTTCTGATAAAAAGTTTTAAAAATAGGAAGTAGTTTTTTTACTGCAAAAATTGAATTCAGTAAATCACCTAAATCTCGACCAAAAAACACCGATTAAAAACAAGTCGGGATGCTTCTAAAATCACTTGTACAACCGAAAAACCCCACTCGTTCAACCTTTTCGCCCATACGGGGTAAGGAGGGGGGGAGACGAATCATTCACTGAAAACATTGATGAATTAAAAAAACAACCGACTTCCCAGTCGGTTGTTTTATTCCGTCGGTTTTTTCCCAACACAATCTGAAACTGAATACACGATTTGAGGGACGCTGCGCAACTGCTAGGGCAATTTTAACGGCAAAACATAACAGCTAAATTTCACCATAAACTTCAAGTCAATTTTTCAATTTTTGGGACACTTCCCATTTTTTCATGCTTTTTGGGAAAACACATTTAAAACGCCCGCAAAAAAACTATGAAATAAATACATATGCAAATGAAAAAAATAAAGACTAAGGCAACAGGAGTAGAGAACAAAAAATCTATGTTTACAGATGTTCCTGAACAAAATAAAACTTAAGGGTAAAGGCATTATAAGGCACTAACTTCACTTTTATATTTATATAAACGTGAAAGTAGTAAAATTGTTGTTCCAATCAACTATAAGTATTATTTTCCACTAGTCATAATAAAAAAAACAAAAATACAATTTTCTTTTTTGATTTTGATCTTTTGCCCCTAAATTGTTCAAACCAGTGTGTTGCCAATATATTATCCTTTGTTGCGTGAAAGTTTATATTGTCTTCTTGGGCCAATGGTGTTACACATGCCTGATGTTACTGAATACTTTGACACTCTGTTTGACAGTGTTCATGGGATCGTGTTGGAGAACACGCCCACCAAGAAGATGGGAAAGGCTCAGATCCCTTGCGGGGTTTTCCCCGGGTTTGAGTTGGGGAGATTGGTAATTGTAGGGGGAAAATTTGTAAAAAGCTCTCTAAACTCTTAAATTTAAAGCCCTTAGAGAGGGTTTTTTTCCCTTTCATCGCTTAAAGCAAGCTATGGGGTTTTCCAATCTATAAAAAAGGAAACCCGTCAGTCATTTAGCAACACCGCCCAAAATTTTATTCAGTCCCCTATTGCCAAGTTTTTTTAAATCATTGTTCTGGACAGACTGAAGACCCTAATTTAAAAAAACCCTTTATTCCAAACAGCACTTTTTAAACTGTGGGAAATTTTCAAACCATTACAAATCTTGTTTTTGAAACGAAGAATTTATTTTAAAATCCGTTTTTGAAAACTACTCCCAAAGGGGAAAAAATTTTACCTCGTTTAAAAAGCAAAGCTTTTAAACAAGGTTAGCCCCGCCATCCTCGTGTCGAACTCCAATCATAGGGAAATTTTTTTGGATCCTTTCTTGTCCTGGCTTGCAAGTTACTTGAGAGGAGGACCGCCATATTTTAGCCACGGGGGTTGTTTCTCTGAACCTTTTAAGGTAAATCAGGGGTTCCTCAAGGCACACTCTTGGGACCTTTTCTCTTCAATTTATTTTTAAAGACATTGTGAGGTTTTTCCCAGAGTAGTTTCTCATTTTTGAAAGATGACATCAAATTTTTTCAGTGTATTAAGGGATACGGGGGTTTTGAGGCCTTCAACATTCCTTGAAAAAAGGTTTCCCCAATGGGGTGCTAAAAACAAAAATGGAAATTTTGAACCCATCCATTGCATTTATATCTTTCGTGGGGGCCGAATCTGCATTCATGAAATTTACCATTACATGGAACCATTCTCAGCGAGTTTGAACAGGGGAAGGGTTTTTGGGAGTGCGACTTCCCAAATCATTTTCGCCAAATGCCAAAATTGACGACATCAAAAAAGGGGCTGGGCAGACTTTTTGGTCTCTTGTCTCGTGCTGCAAGGAGGGGAAACTGTCTGTGTATTCCATTACCAAATTTTAAACAAACATACAAACGCCCCATTTTTTAATACGCTTCAATAGAAAGGAAACCATTCCCAACCCCTCCACCAAATCATTCTTTTTGGAAAGAACCCAAAGAAGTTTTCCTTAACTTGTAGTAACAAAAACGGGGTTTTTTGCCTTGCTGACGTTCCCAAGGAACTTTTGAGGGAAACCATTTTAAATTTGGGGACACTCTGGAGGCACGTCGGCCCAAAGGGGCCTTTGATTTTTTCTTTTCAATCTGTTTAGAGGGGGACATCGACGTTTGGGATCTTCGGCCGGTTTAACTTTGGGGTCCCGGGGAAACTACAAGATCAACAGATTTTTTTGTCCCCATGAGTATAGAACCAACAAACAGAAACTCGACCAGTAGCTAGACTGCATCAACTTGGTAATTCAGTCCCGGGAAGGGGTTTTTCCTTCTTTTCGACAGCCTCAAATCTTTAAAGCAAAAATTTTGAAGAATTCATAAATATTTTTTTTGTTGTCAATCATACATATATAAATATAATTTTTTATTTTTTAATTTTTGTTATATGTGCCATGTTATTTTGGTGTTAAAAATTTATTTAAATTTTTTAAATTACGTTAATTACCTTTTTTTATTCTTTTTGAAATTCTTTTTTAATTATACTATCAAGCACTTTTTTAAGTTATATGACCCTTGTTATTTTCGATTTTTTTAGAATTTAAGTCTAATTTTTTAAATTTTTTTATAGCTTTCCCCAAATGTTCTTGGGTTAGTGAATTTAAAATACTACCTGGGCCCGTTTTGTATTTTTAAAAAATTTTTCTATACTCTTAAACAAAGCCCTGAAAGAAAATTTGGCATTGCCGGAGACAAAAAAAAAAAAATAAAATAAGAATAAAAAAAAAATAAAAAAAAATTTTTGGGGGGATCAAAAAGGGAAATGGACATAAAACTTTTTTAATAATTTTTGAAAAAAAATTTTATGTTTTTTGTGCCCACCTTAAAAAACGGATTCATCCCAGAAAAATTTGCCCTTCACCAACCAAAAAAATTTTTTATTTATAGACTTTTTTAAGAATTTATTTTTCCTTTTTGAAAAAAAAGCAAGTTATAGTGCCCAAATTTTCCCTTTTTTTAAAAAAGTTTTCGACCTTTTAAAGACACGAAAAACTACTTGAAAAATTTGGGAAACCTTAGAATTGTGGGAAATCTTCTACGGGGTTTCCCTCATCTTACCTTGCCAACCGCAGAGCAAATGTCAGGTTTCCCCGGGAGAATCAATACACTTTTTTCGCCCCCAAAAGTTCCAAAAGGGGGTCCCCACCTAGGGCCCGGGTTTCTTTCCATCTTCGTAAATTGATTTTGGGTAGATTTCATTGGGGCCGACTATCCCTGCTTTGCTGACGATTTTTTTCTGTATCTTGCCCAGCTGATTGTTTACAGCTGCAGCTTTCCCTAAATAAACTGAAGGAATTATATGGACCCAATTGTATGAGGCTGAATGCTGAAAAATATGCCAGTGTTACTTTTCATTGTTCAGCTGCTCATGATTTGTTTGACTACCGTATTAGTGAATCCATGCTTACCAGAAAGTCATCTATCCGTGGCTTTCTTCCTACTTGAGTCCTGAATCATCAGGACTCCTGGCAATCACATCAACAGTATTGTTACCAGGGCCACACACACAATGGGATTCCTTATCATAACTTCTAGATTAGGCCTAAGTTTTAAATGTTATAAAAGACCATTTACACAAAGCCCGGGTAGCTTGGGGTGGTTTTGTAAGGGTTTTTTTTTTCTTATCCCCTTTTAATAAAAAAATTTTTGGGTGAAGCACACTTAATTTTTATTCTTTGATATAATAACCTCTAGCCTGTGAGGTTTTTTTTATACATAGAGCAAAAATGTTGCATGCCATACCCAAACTTTGTGTGAATTAAAACTTAAGTCTTTTTTAGTAATACAAGATTTCAACTACTCCTTGCTTTTTAGGACATTTCATTGCATTTATCACCTTTTTTCACAATTAAAACTCTGTAGTATGTACATTTCTCTGTAGATTGCATAGACTGATGGGGGTCCTTCGAATCACCTATAGTCTATCTAGTAGTGTAGTATTTTTATGTTGTTATTTGGAATAAACACAATATAATTAATTTTTTAATTTCTTTATTTTTTAATTATTAATTTGATGCCGATGATCGACAAGATATGGTTATGAAAGACAAATGAGTATGATGATTATAGATTAAACAAATATAGTCATTGTTACTAACTAAGGCTGACTGTCCCTTAGAAAGTGCCATTCATCACTTTCTAATAACCAAGTCAACGAATGGACCTACAGCTTAGCATGTAATCTCAACCACATTGTATGGCCCTTTTTTTTTTTGGCTAACGACAACTTTATACTAATTTCCCCTTTGTTTAAATTCCCAAACTGCCCACAAGCGATTTTTAATTATTATAAGATTTTAATACATACTCCCCCCTTTTAAACGTGGGGGGTGGGTCAATACCACGTATGGGTATGAGTGGGAAGGTAGGCAGTACTACCATTGTTTTTTACTATAAAAGAAATACTCCATCCATATGGGAAGTTTTGGGGGGGGGGCCCCCCAAAAACCCTTTTTTTTTGGCCCCACGCAAACCTGCGCATAGCCCTATTTCCTCCCCTCTCTCCAAAAAACTCTTTTCCCCGGTCTCTCTCTCTCACTTCCCCCCCCCTCTTCCACCCCCAACTCCCCCCAAATTCCCCCAGACAGCCCCCCCCGCCCTCTCCTTCCTCGGCCCCCAACAGACAAACAACGCCCCTGCTTAGATAATTGTTTACGTTTTTCCCATATGCCAACCATACCAACTTTTTACCCGGGGTTTTTCATTTTTTATTTTTGCTTGCATCTTTTTCGAATAATAAAAAAAAAGTTTTGATACTTTTACAGTAAAAACCCCTGTACTTTCCCTATTGAATAAAAAAAAATTTTTTAGAACTAAAATAAATTAAAACCCCAAAATTTTGTTTTAAATTTATATGTTTAAACCACCGTGATCGTAAATGGGACCCACTTGAATAGACCGCTAATTTAAACGGAAATTTCTGGCGAAAAATTTACTGCGGGTTTTAAAAGTAAACATTTTCAAAATTATATAGCCCTCTAAAAAAAATCTTTATTATTGCTTTTAAAACCCAACGATTAGGTGTTTAAAAATCGACTTTTTTACTAAAATCATTATTTTTTTTTCATATGGGGTTAATTGATTAAAAAAATAAATTTTTTTTAAAATCCAATCAATGACTCTCCTTTCAATTATAAAATTTAATCTGCAAATTTTCCAGGAATATATAATAGCCTATAGTGAAATAAAAAAAATGGGGCCCTTTATTTCTTTCTTTGAAAAAAATAAAAATTGAAATAGGCCTATGATATTTATAAAAATAATAAAATGGGGGAAAATTTTAAAACCCAAGTGGATTCAAATTTCCCTTTTTAGTGGTTTTGAAAAAATCATAAAAATACCACTAATTTTCTTCAAAACAATAAAAAAAATAGCTTTCATCTTATGGCCTTTATTTCAGACCAAACTTTTTATAGGCCCTTCAATTTTAAAAAAAGCATTATTTTTTTAAATTTTAAATTTCATAATACTTTTAATTTTACTTTTCTGTAAAATTAAAAACAAATTTTTTTGGTTCCCAAATAATTGCAAGATTGTTTTAAAAAATTTCATTTTTTTGGTGAATGGTCAAATTTTTTTTTTTTTTTTCGGAATCATGAAGAGTTGTTACTCTATTAATTTCTTCCTTGAGAAAAGCAACTCAATGTTTAAATTTCAATTGGGTTTGGGAAAAAAATTTTCGTGAAAAATATAACTAGACCCACCCGAATTTTTTAGAAATTTAATTTTTTATTATTTTAATCAGGTTTTTTAAATTATTGTAAAAAAATTTTTTATGTTTCCCCCCTTTTTTAAAAAAACCCCTTTTATAACATTGATTGAATCAGACCCTTGTAAAAGAATTTTCAAAGGCAAAAATAATTAAAAATTGACCCCCTATGGTTTTTTAAACTATTAAATTTTTTTAATGTGAAAGTAAAGGGAAAAATTTCAATTTATTTAATTTTCAATTTTTTCTGGAAAAGACACTCTGGGAATTTCCCTGGTAACCCCTTCACAAGTAGCGTGACCAGCAATAAAATAAAAAAAAAACTAATTTTTTTAATTTAAACCCCAGTCTAAATAATAACAAAATTAAAATACACCGCACTCTGTGGGTTTTTAAAATTTTAAAAATTCGAATATACTTTAAAATTTTACAAATGAGAATGAACAAACAAACAATGCCAAAACTAAAAAAAACTATAAAAACAAATAAAATTACAAATAAACAAAATATATTTAAAAAAAAAAACGTAAAAATTTTGGGGTTTTTGGGGAAATTTTTTAAAATGTAATAGTAAAGGTTTCAAATTGAAACAAAAAAAATATATATATATAAAAAACAAATATAAAAACTTTTTAAAAGATAAGCATACACTTTCAAATGAATAAATTTTAAACCTAAGTAGAAAACAGGGGCCTTTTTTTAATAACCAAACACTTTTAACTCTAAACGTGGGGGGTTAAAAATAAAAGTAGACCCATACAGTTTTAAAAAAAATTTTTTGTAATTTACTTTGTAACCTTTAAATGAATGGCAAACAAAAATTTTAAAATAAAAAAGCTTCAGTTAAAAAAAAAGACTAAAAGTCAAAAAAAACCTTTTAAATTTTTTACACTTATTTAGCTACACATTAGATTAATTAGGATATAGTATTAAAGGTGAAAATTAAATCACTAAAAGAAAATAAAGGGGAGGGTCCAATTTAAAAAAACGGCGAGCTGTACTTAAAACGTTTTCCCGGGAAAAAAAAAGGATATGCGATGATTGTTAGTCCCAGTACCCCAAAACCAAAATAAAAAATTTAAAAAATAAATATTTCCTTTTATTCTTTTTTTTTATTTTTTTTTTTATCAAAAAACCCCAACCCAAAAAATTCAGATATTGTCACACTTTAGTTTTTAAAGAAAAATGAAAAACCCGATTTTGTCATCTTTTAAAAAAAGTTCAAATGATATAGATTTAAATTTTTAAATTTTACCAATAACCAAAAAAATAAAGCACAGAATAAAGCAGATAAAGTGCTTAATTTTTTAGTATAATTTTGGTGCTATTTGGAAACAGACCATAGAAAATTCAAATTATTTTTTTCGGATTGGATATTTAAAAGGGAAATTTTTTCTATAGCACAGCTGAGTTTTAAGTTTGCATTTTTGAGCGGGCCAAAGACTGGACAGACTCCCGAGATCGGGATTGCCCCGCAACTCGAGTACTGGTTTGGGGCCCCTTGGGACAAACGCAATTAAAGCAGTTTGGAAATTTCCGCAAACTCGTTAAAGGCCAGAGAGTGAGGGAGGCCTATTTACAAAATTTCGGGAACGCCCACTGAAGAACTGAAATTTTGGTGCGGGGTAAGTTTTTTTCTTTTTCATTTTTTTGACTCCGCCACTATTTAAGAAAAACATCAATACAGCAAATATTTCTCTTTTTTCCCCCATCCTTTTTTATCAAATAAAAAAAAAAAAAAGGGGCCAAACCCGTATAGACAAAAAAAAAGGGGTTTAAAATTTACCTTCCTTTAAACATTCACCGTTGAAAGGTGATAACAACTACAAGTTTCGCCGTGAAAACGCAGGCATCTTCAAAGGGTTAAAAAAACAAGAAATCCAAGTGGGAAAGCGGGCACAAATTAAATTTAAAACTTAAAAAACACCGTTCACCCCATGAGGAAAAACAACGAATATTAAAACTTTTTTTGGTAGGCCTACCCCCACACATTTCACTGTCCAAAGGCGTGATCCCCGGGAAACAAAATTTTTAAAATTGGGGGGTTTTATGACAAAAAATTCAATTTACTTTTTTTAAAAAAAAGGAAAAATTAATTTATAAATTAAAAATAAAAGCAATTTAAAAAAACAATGCAATAATTGGGCAAGAAACTTTAATTACTTGATAAAAAAAAGAATAATGATTTCAAAAATAAAAAAGGTTAATTCTAGTAATTTAAAAAAGAACTAAAAGACAGAAAGATAAAATTTTAAAAATAATAAAAATTTTTATAAAAAAATTTCGAACTTCTAAAAAAAGCATCCCCAAGACTTTTCCTTTTATAAAACCGAATTTACGTGGGTTTGGGAAAAAAATTTAAAATTTGATAAACAACTATGGGGTCTTTTAAAACCAAATTTTTTTTTTTTCAAAAACCTTTGAGAATACAGATAACAACTGATAGGTATATATGTTATCTAGTTTTTAAGTTATTGTCCCCGAAAATATGTGCCACTGAACTTAACTTCAGGCTCTCAGGGAAAAAACCTTTGATAAAAAACTACTGTTTTTTAAGTGAACTAAAACTTTGGGGCAAAAACTCATCAACTATAAATTTTTTAGTAAATGTACGTTAATTTTTGGGCAGGGGCCATTTAATTTTTTTTTTTTTAAAAGCTTTAAAAATAAAACTCTTTAAATTTTTAAACTAAATCCCGTTGGAAATTATAAAAACGAATGTTGATAAATAAATTTCATAAAAAGGGGAAGGGTATTGAATGTACCAAAAATCTGGACGGGTAGACGGGTTGCGATAAGGCCTCTTAAGAGAAAAAGGAGAATGGGAGGGGGGGATTAGTTTTCCCTTTTCTGCTCACAGGTTTGTGCAACCAAACAGTCCCAAACTGGGCAATTTCGACCTCTTTAAAAATTTATTGGACAGGGTTTCAGCACAGTCGGGTCCCAAATTTCGGGGCCTCAACATTTTTAAAAAATTAGAATTTGGGCCCAAACTTCTAAGAAAAAGTTAAAAAACAATGGTACCCCACTGTAGTACATGTATGTGTGGGTGCAAAGTAGGCCCGGTTTAAGGTGTAAGCAAAGTACACGGCCGCGTAGGGTGCCAGGGAAAAGGGGGCGCCTTAACGCTCAGTAAATTTAAATTTTGGGGAAATCGAGTTTTTAATGCGACTCACTCTGACACATTCATATTATAGGAGTAAGGTTATACCGCCGAGTAGAACTCCGTGAGCATACATATACTCCACTACTCAAGATACTGTATTTGTTATTCCCAAATTGACACAAAACCATACAGACATATTTGTTCCCCCCACTAATGGCTGAAAAAGACGGCTAATATTAGTTAACTCATGCACCGTTGAGTAACGCACACCAAATAAAAAGGGTTTAAGTTGTTATTAAAAAGCCGACAATACGTTGTTTGCTACCGTTTAATTTAAATTTTCCCTTGCTTAAGGTATCTTTAAACTGAAGGTGGGGTTTTAGAACTTCCCTTTTCCCCAAAAATTTAAGGCATTAATTCTGGGTCAAAATAGAAGCTAAATATCATATTAAAATTGTATTAAGTCCCTAGTTACTCATACAGGCTCCATTTTTGTTTTCAGAAAGTATTGAACCTTAAAGATATTTAAAAATTTTACCCTGCTTTTCCCAAAACCAACAAAACCTATAACAAATTTTTAAATAAAAAGTTGGGATACCGTATAATCAATGGGGTTTTTTGTACCCCAAAAAACCAAAAAAAATTTGGGGGGGTCAAATTTTTTAAAATTTTTACTTTTAGTAAAATTCCAATGGCTATTATTATTAAATGTTTTCATGAACAATAATTTTTATTTATTCATATAACAAGATAAGATAAAGATTGACCAAAATAAAAACAAGATTAGTTATTTTTATTTTTTTTAAATGGTTTGAAGCAATTTTCAGCTCAATTCGAAAAGCAGTAAATATCCTTAAAAAACAATGGGAAAAAATTTTTTTTTTTAAAATTTTTTTTTTTTCATAAGACCGATCGTCAAAATATGGGCGAATTTTTGGGAAAATTTGAATGAGTTTGAAAGTGTAAAAAGAGCGAATGTATCATTGTTACAAACTTTAAGGGGCCCACTATTCCTTAGAAATGTCATTAATTAATAACCCAATACCAAAAAAAAACAGCCGGGGGGTTATCACGATCCTTCTCAAAAATGGGAATTTGACCCCTGGGGTTGGGACGGAAATGGGAAAATTTTGCAAATGGAAGGGGATTTAAATCGTAAAAAAAAAATATCTAAATCAAGATTTGAAAGGGGTTTTTTTTTTTAAAATTAAGGGGTAAGGAAATTTTTTATTTGGGGAACTTTAAAAAAAAAGTTTTTGAGGGGGCTCCATTTTTAAGAGTGTTTTTTGGAAATTGGGGGGTTTTAAAAAAAAAAATAATTGTTTTTTTTGGGGGGGTTTTTTGGGGGGGAAAAATTTTTTTTTTTTTTGGGGTTTTTTGGGTTTGGGAAATAAGGTTTTTTTTTGTTTTTGAATTTTTTTTAAATTTTGGGTTATTTTGGGGGTTTTTTTTTTTTTTTGGGGGTTTTATTTTGGGGTTGTAAAAAATTTTTAAAAAAAAGTTGGGGAAAAATTTTTGGTTTTAAGAAAATTGTTATGGGGGTTTTTGGGGTTATTTAAAATTTTGGTTTTTTTTTAAGGGGTTTTTTGGGATTGGGAAATTAATTTTTTTTTTTAGGGTTTTTGGGAAAAGGTTATTAATTTAAATTTAAGGTTTGGGGGAAAAAAAAAGTATTTGGGGGGGGTTTTTGTTTTTTTAATTTTAAAAATGGGGTTGGGGTTTTTATGTGGGGGTTTTTTTTTTTGGTGGGGTTTTGGGGGGGTTTTTTAGTTTTTGGGGGGGAATTTTTTTTAAAGGGGGGGAATTTTTATTAGGGGGGGTGGGAAAATTTTTGGGGGGGGGTTTGGGTTTGATTTTTTTAAAAATTTTTTTGGTGGTGGTTTGGTTTGGGTTTTTTTTGGGGGTTTTTTGGTGATTTTGGGGGTTTTGGAGGGGTTTTGGGGGTGGGGAGTTAATGGAAGTTTGGGGGTAGATTTTAAAGGGGGAATGGTTTGGTTTTTTAAGTTAAAAATTAATGAATGGGGGGAAAAAGGTTAGTTAGTGTTTTGGTTGGGGGGGGGAAATTTTGGAAAAAAAAATTTTTTTTTGTTGGTTTTTTGAAGGAATGTTTTTGGGTTTTTTTTGGAAAAAAAAGGGGGGGGGGAAAGGAAAAATTTAAGGGTTTTGAGTAAGGGAATTTTGAACCCTTTTGGCCCCCCGGGTTTCAGCGGGGCTACTTGTATTTATTGATTTATCTTCAAATTAGTTGGTAATTGATATTATTTCTTAAAACAATTCTTTAAATTGTAACATATAAAATCTGTAAAATGCCATATTTTATCTTTTATCAACACTACGCATAATAATTATCTAGATTTGATTGGTAGATCAGAATTAATTGTACAAACTTACAGCCAGACAGAATAGTTTACAATAACTGTTATTTCATAACTGAAATTGTGGGATGGGGGGTTTTTTTAAATTTATTTTTTAAAGGGGTTTTTTTTTAGTTTTTAAATTTTAAAAATTTAGTTTGGTATTGATTCATGATTTTAATTATTGGGCTTCAATTATGTATACATGTTTGCATGATTTTTTTCATAAACTGAATAAATAAAATAAGTTACACGTTCAGTCTACAATTGCCTTTAAATGCCTTTAAGAAACAAATCATGTTAAAGAGAATATCTATTTGTTTTCAAGTAGGTAGACTTTATCATAATAAAGTAAAAATATTTATTCATAAATAAGCAAGTTTCAATCGCATAAAATTTATTTGTGTCCTAATTATAGCTACAACTTAATAAAATAATCACTAAAAAATAGAAATTTAACCCTTTCAAAATTTTGTCAACCCGTTAAATTTAAAATTTTTTTTAACCCGTTGACAGAATTTTTTCACGCAGACAAACAAAAAAATTTAAAAAAAACTTCCCAAAGACAACTGTTTTTTGCTAAGTTTATTTTAATTTTTGTTTTTTTTTAATTTTACCCCTTTTTTGCTGTTAGGTTTTGGGGATTAAAATTTTGAAAAATTTTGTTTTTTTCTTTGTTTTTTGTTTTTAGTCTCTCAAATTTTTCTTTTTTTTTTTATCTTTTACAGAGCAGTTTTAAACTTTTCCCAAAAAAAAGGTTTTTCCCAAAAAAATTTCTTCAAAGTTTTAAAATACATTTTAAATTTTAAAAAAAATATATTAAAATAAGTACTAAAACTGACAAACCCTTTCTTAGCAACTGGGTTTTTTTCTTTACTTTAATTCCAAAACCCCTTTTCTCTGTTCCCCGTTGGGTTTTCTAAACCATCCATCAAAAAAAAGCTCAGCCCAGGGGAAAAAACCCTCCCCCCTATAAAAACAAAGTTTTTTTTTTCTAAAAAAACCCTTTTAAATCTACTTTAAAAAAGGGGGATCAAAGTGATCATGTCAGAGCCACTAGAAATTACCTTTAACATTTCACTATGAAAATCAAATTAACCATGCTTTTGTGTCATGTTTCAAGATTTTTGTAACAGCTGTTTTTGTCGAAATAAATTATTAAATTAAATTAATGCCCATAAAAAACTCTTATGGAAAAAAAAAAAGGGTGCGTTTTAGGGCCGTTTTAAAATTTCCCCTTGAGAAGGGCTTTTTTAAAAGATCCTTTTTTTGGTTTTTCCCCTAGATTCAAAAACTAACTTTTTATCTTAAAATTTTTAAAATCGGGACTTGTGGGCATGCGAAAAACCCGCAAATTTGGGAAAAAGTTTTGGGGGAGATTTTTAGGCGATAGGTTTTTATGCTCATCCCCCTTTAAAACCCCATGGCATCAGCTCAATGGTTGCCATTACTAGAGAGTCTGGGATGCCCATCTTGGATAGTAGCGGGGTTTAATTTTGTGTAGGGAAGAGTGTTGGCTTGTCAGTTAGCTGAAAACAGGGCCAAAACTCGCGGTTCAGATTCCACCTTAATGTGAAAGGGGGCCCTTTAAAAAGGCCCCGGCTTTTTGGGCTATTAATAAATAATCTTTCTGAGGGAAAAATCAACCTTAATTAGTAACAATGACAAACCCTCTTTTATCTACACCAAACAAACTCATTTAACCATCATATTTGACCATAAACCTTTTATGATCGGGGTCTCACAATGAAAAATAAAATGAATAGCAACATCGCCCGGTTGGGTTTTGATATTTTGTTTTTTTTGTTTCCCTCGGTTTTTTTTAAAAATTTTTTACAATTTTTTAAAAGTCATAATTTTTTTCATTCAGAAAATTTAAAAAAAACTTGATATTATTTTTTTAAATCTAAAATAAACACTTCTATTTATTCAGAATGTCCTCTAGAAATTACCAAATAAAACCAAAGTCAAGAGAGCCAGACAAATGGCCTCTAGCAATGCAAAACCTAACAAATTTTTATACACATAATTTCCCTTTTGTTTTTTCTATCCAAAAAAAAGGGAGGCCCTTAAATCGTCAGATAAAAAAAAAAAAAAAAGTAACGAGCGATTTTTCCTACGTCTTTAAAAAAGGGTTTAAAACCCGAGAATAATTTTAGCCCGATTTAGGAATTTTGAGTCCAAAAGGGATATGAGATGTTAAATTTTCCTTCTAAAAGTTTTTTGGGGAGAGGGCAAAACCTAGAGGGGGGTTTGGGAATTTATTTTTTTAAACTCCTTTTTCTTTTTCCTTTTTTTTTTTTTTTTTTTTTTAAAACTTCACCGCACCACAAATTAATATTAAAAAAAAAATTTTTTTTTGTTTTTTACAAAAACAAAGATTGAAAGTGGTTTAAAATTTTTTTTTAAAATTTTAATTTTCCCCTTTCTGTGCTTTTTCATATTTTATGTTATTTAAAGATTATTACAAATTTGGGGCAGTAATTTTCTAGATTTTCAAATGACAATGAGATGGGGAAAAAAATTTTTTCGACCCAAATTTTAATTCAGGGGTTTTAAAAAATAAAACACAATCCCGAATTTAATTTTTTAAATTTTGTTTTTTCTATAAAAAAACAATAAGAATTATCTCATAAATTTTTTTGTTTTAAAATTTCAAAATATTAAACAAAATTTTTAAAAAGATAAAAAAATTTTTAAGTTAAAAAGTTTTTTTTTCTTTTCCCAAAATAAACTAGTAAAAAAAATATGTTTTATTTATATAAGAAAAAATAAAATATTTCCCAAAAAATTTTAACTTTTTGGGCCCGTTAGTCTTAATAATTTTTTAAACTTTGCTTTTTCAGGGGTTAAACTCCGAATTGTACAGTTAATTTGGGTTTATTTTTAAAAATAAAAGTAAAATGTAATAATTATTTAAAAAACACTTTAGAGGGAAAAAAACCCAAAAATAAATTTTGTAATGTAAATGTTAGTTTGTTTTAATAGACCTATATAAACAAGTTTTTAAGTACATGGCTAAAATCAAAGAGTGTGTTTGTTTTCAAATTATCATAGTGAAGATCAACCACATTTTCCCTATTTCTGTGTACATAAGGCTGAATGGAAATAAATAAATACAAAGTGGGCATCTTTTTTAGTTTATTTGTGAACATTTGAATCTAAAATTAAGTTTTTATTTCCTCACAAAACAAACTTCCCATACCATATATTTAAATAAAATGTAAAATTATTTTGAGGTTCATAACTAATAAAAAAATGTTACTTCCTAAATTTTGCAATATTTAAAAAGTTATAACATAAAAATAACACCCCCGTTTTCGGGGTTTTCCCCCAAAATTGCAAAATTTTAAAAAAAAAAGTATTAAATTTATAATTTCCCTTTAAAAAAAAATTTTAATATTTGTAAAAATAAAAGCATTTTTGTTTATGAACTTTTGGCTAAAAAGTTTTGTTAAAAAAAGCAGAAGATATGCCCTAATTTTTTTCACCCTTTTTTTTTCATCTTTAAATAAAAGCGTTAAATTTTAATTTAAATTTTAAAAAAGTAGGGCCCTAAAAAATGTTTTCAAACCCTTTATGTATTTTCATGTTTTTAAATTTCCTTCAAACTGCCAGCGATTCGTAAATTTTTCTTTGGAAATTTCTGGTTTTTCCCGCTTTAATGCCATCATCAAAGGGCCTTAAAAAAACTTGAAATTTTTAAAAAATTTTTTCTTTTTGGGCTTGCAAGTCCTTTTTTAAAAAATTTAACATCAAATAAATTTTTTAAGGATCTGATTTATGGCATAAAAGTCCCAAAACGCATAATCCAATAGGTTTTTTAAAAGGATCACGGGAGATTAAAAGGAAAATTTAAAAAAAAGTACATTAAACAAAAGTTAATTTAGAAAAACAACACCAAAAAAGAACATTTTCACATTTTTTAAAAAAAAAAATAAAAAAATTAATTTTATTTTTTACTTTTTATTTGCAGTTATAAATTTTCAATATAACAATTAACTATCATATTATGTATGGACATGTAATAGTAGTTTCCAATTCTTTAAAAGTGGGACCCCTTAATTTAAATTTTTATTTTATTTAATTTATCTCAAAACGCTGATCCGGGAGATATGGGGCGAATATGGGAGTGAAAAAGGTAATGAATGAGTGTAGTCATTGTTACTAAACTGAGTTCGAAATTAGCCAGACAGGACTAATTTTTTTAAAAAGCCCCAAAACCCAGGGGAAAATATGGGGCCACAGCTTTACGTGGAATCCCATTTATACATTGCATAATTTTTGGGGGATAAAGGTTTCGAGAAGCCTGACCGGTGTTCCAATTTTTTTAAAAGGGGTCTATGTGGGGGAAAAAACAAGTGGGTAAGCAGCATTCCCGTTGGAAATTTTAAAATCATCTACTTGTACAAGGGAATCTATCGTAGGTATTTAAATTTTTTTTCTTTTAAAAGAGTTTATTAAAAAAATTATTAATTTCTACAGCTGTCTTATTTTTTGGAGTCAATATTGCTTTTTCACAAAGCCACTCAGTTGATTTATGCTTAATTTAGTATATATTGTCCATTCATTCCTTTAGAGTAATTACCACATTTCCTTGTTCTGATGGCAAATTGATCTTTCCTCTAGATTTGGAATATTTACTAAAATATATTTTCAAAAGTAGATCAGAAAGGTTTCATCACCTCTAAGATAAACTCTCATATTTTTTGTAAGATTAAATTTTATTTTAACAGACACATCAAAACCAGTCATAATAATAGAGGTTGACAGAGAACCTTGAGGAATTTTAGGAAGGGTGTAGAATGAACAGGATGGTTGACAGTTCATAGGAACAGAGGAGTTTCTGAGTGGAGATGTTCTCATAGGTGAAGAAAATGTTGATGTCACAGCAAGTAAGACGTCGAAATGGCCTTCAAATTGTTTCCCCTGAACCAGAGACGTCGTTTAACCTTTTCATTCTCTCCATTTTGGCCAGAAGTTTGCCATCACGATATATTTCAAACTTGACAGGGGAAATGTCTCCCGTTGCCTTGAGCTCACAAGAAGTACCGTAAGTCCCATATTTGGACTTATCGGATATCTATTGTGTTGATCTACCCGATTCATAGTGAGCTGTTTGAACCTCTGCTAGTTGTTAGACACATGATTTACGATAGCTATCTCAGACACTCAAGAAGCTAAGCCATGTACAATATAAGACAGGCAGTAAAATAGGCATGCACGATCCCCAAGATTACACGGTGAGGAACATCCTCACCTCCTACAGCTTCAACTATGTCTTGTAAAAAGGTAAGAAAAAAGATTCTGAGTTATATAAAAAATGAAAATGATGGAACTTCTTTCCAGGAAATTAATATGTGTATGTTAACTTCAATTACACAAACTACAGAAAGAATTATTTACATACAACTAAAAACAATTTATTAAATCAAACTAGTTTGTTAATAAATTACAAAAATACAGTACCATATCAAATATGTAACAAATTTGTGTCATGTTTATGTTTCTGTTTATCAGCTGTTTTAAATAAATTATTAAATTAAATTAATGCCAATGCTATTCTTATAGGAAAAATTGAACGTTTGGGGGGCTGCTTCTATCCCTCAGGGATGGAATTTTGAAAACTCCTTTCTTAGCATGCACTAAGACCATAAAACGAAGGTACTGTAAAAATTTCAAGTAGCTATCTTTTACGATTGTATTTTGATTTTTAGATCAGCCTCCATGTATTTTTTATGGAAAGGTGTAAACTTTTACAAACAAAATCATGATTTTTTTAAACCTTAACATTAAAATTTCACAAAATCCTTTCTTAGCATGCACCTAGACCCTAAAATGAAGGTACTCTCAAAATCCTTCCTATGGTGATTAAGGCTCTGCATTGATTTTGAATTTTTCACTTCTTTTTTAAATTTATATTTTAATAAACACATATAACAATATTCATATAAATTTTATTAGGTAAGTCTAATCATTAAGTTTACTTAACTTCATTTCTATAGAAAAAATAAACTATCATCAATATGTAATATAATCGTCAAATTAATATACATGCATTGTAATAACATAGTAAATAAAACGTTTGCATAAA